>WUAW01012495.1:75156-91769 GCA_017165845.1 Thaumetopoea pityocampa | reverse complement strand
GGAATTCGATTGGAGAGGCCTATGTTCAGCAGTGGACAGCTATGGGCTGAAATGATGATGAATGATGATTAGTGTTATATTTACCTCCATCTAAAATTTAAAAATAACATCCTTTGGAGGTATCATTTAAATAAATGTGGAAATTAAATTTAAGGAAATAGAAGCTAGCACCAAAATATTTTATCTTTTATCATAGGTAATAAGGGATGGACTCAATGTGGTTTGAATGGAATATGGACTTAGGAACTTGGACTTAGAAACTTAGGTGGAACATTGGTTAAAATAAAAAGTTCTTCTCTTAATAAGAACTTCAGTTTAATTTCGCCACCCTTTCTCGAGAGAAACATGTGACTTGTACCAGTATATGCACTTTCATGAATTGTTGCTAGATGCACCTGTAGCCTCGAGCCGCCCGGTCATCAGCGTGTCGCATGCATTTGTTTACATTAACAAATTAATTGTTTTTAAGTTGATTAACGAGGTTTAAATGAATATATTTGTTATTTGCTTGTTGCAAAGATGAGTGGAAGAAAAAATCAAGTGTTTGGACATTTTCTACAGAAACTGTTGAGCAAAATAAAGTTAAATGTACTATTAGTATTTCGCTGATATCTCTGTAGTGGTAGTAGCAATTTTACATACAATATCCTGTTCATGGGCCAAATCCGATCTTATTTTCAACTAGAGCTTCAACCTCGAACCTTACTGACACTGAGGCACCTATAATAATGGATTCATTCTTACATCAATTCCGTCCATTGAGGGCTTATTTGTAAGCAAGTGGAAAATAGATAACCCAAGGGCTAAATCACAGAGCAATAGCAGAAATAATTTCGGTAGTAGATAGTATGTTTGTTGTAGAAAATGCTGAATTTAATTAGTTGATAGCTGTATTATAGCCTAAATACTAGATGCCCAGCCGCAAATACTGAAACTGTTCTAGTTCATATGTATAATTTACGGGAAAAAATTATTTTGGACCAGCTAAGGGCAGCTAAAATGATTTCAATTACAAGCAACATGTGGATGTGCATCAATAACATTACAGTATTTTCCTTTTTTCTTGCACCGAATGTTCGGCATTTCATCTGAATTTCGGCCGAATGCCGGAGTTCAGCTCAGGCTGCCGAAATTCGGTCAAACCGAATAAAAGGAATTTCTACCCATCCATAATCATAAACCATTTATTTCAACAATTAGATCAAAATACATTAAATTGTAGCTGCTTATTAATGATTATACTGTCATTAACATTATTTCCAGCCTGTAGTCTACTCTTAGACATTAGGCCTCTTCCACAAAAGGAGGGATTTGCCATATTTCCTGGCTTGGCAGAATTTTGCATAACAATAGCACATTCCATCTCTTCCTGTGGGTGCTACAAAAACAACTAGAGGGATCCAATAGCATAATGAGCTGTAAAATTATCTTTTGATTCTATATATGGCAAACCACTCTGGGTATGGAGAAAGCCTATGATCAGTGATGTTCTTCAGATAGTTTGATGAATTGTCTATGATTAAATGATGTGTTAAAAAAGTGCTTAATTATATTTTAGTATGATGAAACTGGCTCTGTGGGTAATAATCCTGTGCAACATACAATGGATGCTCTTAATGATATTTCCACCATGAATGCTGCAGATTTGAAAATTAGGATTGAAGAAATGCTTAGAATTAAGGTAAATAAAATGTAAATATATTGATGGTTGTACATAATAATACTATCGTACTGTTTAAATTACCTTTTTACCCTATTGTTATAACAACGTAAGTCAGTGTCTGCTGATACTAGATTGTATGTGACTGTGGGATGAGTTAAGATCACAGCCTGCTTTTTGACATATAAAAATTCCTGAAATCCTGACATCTGATTCATGGAGATTGTCGGATCTAAATTAAATGGTCAATTTGTTAACTGATGTCAGATTGCTTAACCCAGAAATTGGCTGGAATGTCAGTTATGAACTAGACTATGACTTCTAGTGTTTCTGTTGAATATTTAGATTACATATTCACAGTGCTCATAACTCAAGTTAAAATTGAGTTACATTCTAATCCTTAACTCAACAGTGAAACAAATATGAGAATAATTTTGATTTGAACAATTGATGTGATTTAAAAAAAATAATTACCACTGAAGTCTAAGAAGTGGTGGGAAACTATCTAGCTTTTGGTCATAAAATTTAATTTCATGTAAGCTTATTTGGCCACTTAACACTTAATATTGGTTGAACAAAGTATTTGTAAAATTTTTGGTGACAAAATTTTTTAAAGGTCATAGGAGAGATAGATAATCGCTGAATCGCATCATAAAATCGCTATAAATAATTACAGCAATTTTGTGAAGCGATTTTTGAATTGTGAAAAATTCCAACAAACATGTTTGCTGAAATACGAGTATTTGGCAATAGAGCACTAAGTATCAAAATTATGTGGATGAAACTAGTAATGAAATTCATGGTCTGCTATTTAAAGCATATCAAAAAAGCTATTAATATATCCGTCTACTATAATAATGATAAATATATACATATAGGCATCCGTATCTACTGAGTTGCGTGAGTTGGAAGCGAAGCGTGCTCGGTTACAACGCGAGGCTGCAGCTGCGAGTGCGAAGGCCGACAGTGCAAAAGCCGAACACGCGCGCGCCGCTGCCGAGCTGCAACGCCTTCGCGTCTCCGCCGATCAGGCTCGTCTCGCACAACTGGAAGCCATCCGAAGAGATTCCCCTGAGTTAGCTCCCCCTATACAAATACTACCCTCCCGGCCCCCACCTATCTTAACCACACTAAACCCATCCTCTGAAGTTCACTGTCGAATGTTCTCGTGCTTCGATTACTCTCGCTGCTCCTTGACTTCAGGGTTTCCTGTATATCTTTATGATCCCGATGTCTTTTCCCCACTTGCTGGTGCTGAAGTTGATGGGTTCCTGAGAACGACATTACGACAGACATTTGGATATAACGCCCATATAACAAGGAACCCTAACGAAGCATGTATTTATCTGGTCATTGTTGGGGAAGCTTTTCCATTAAATAAAAATTCAATGTAAGTATCACAAGTTTAAATTATATAAAAAATAAATTTTTGCATAAAAAATTCTTTGACAAAGCTTTTATTAGAAGGTATGAAATAAAGAAGTTCAGAATGTATCTTATTGTTATTGCTGTTATAATTCATCATATTTTGTGTGACTATTGCTGGACATGGGCCTCCCGAACTTTGGATCCCTTGTTTTCTTCAAATAGACTCTGGTCACCTTGTATAGGTCGTTGATTTATCGAGCTGGAGAGCGAAGTGAGTGATGTATTCGCCATTAATGTATTAACACGCTGAGCGCCACGTCAGCTATCGGTCGTTGATACTGAATTTTCCGTTTAGGCCGCGTTAAACACCGGTGGCTGATAGCGTAAAATATAATGTAAAACTAAAAAGTTACATTGTTTTAAGTAATTACTAAAAATTTATTTAAAATTTACTTAATTGTTATTTATTCAGGATTATGTCATTAAGACATTTTATTGAAAAACGATAAACATAAAATCCGTTGTCGTTCGCAGGTATCACAAAATGTGACAACTGGTTTGGTAATTTTTCTGGCCATCTATCATATTGTGTCGCATTTACTCAGCTGTATCGAGTAAATTTTATCTGTTAGTACTGCGCTTTATATTGCTGTAGCGCAATACCAGCGCTTCTAAGCGGCGTGTGTGGCCTGACGGGTATTTCCATCAGAATTCGCGTGGTGCTCAATGTGTTAATCTATAAAAACGCATCGTTTAATGCCTTAAAAATACCCTTTCATTGGTGAATTTTTTCGAGGATATAATACCCTCGATCTCAGTCCTTGGCGCAGATGAATAGGATTGGTTTTTTGCTCTTGGACGTGGACGGTCATTGAAGTGCCATCTCAGCACTTCTGTATGTCACCAATCGAAACCGCATAGTTGACAGGACGCCGTCATAGCCCAGCCCCCTAGCTAATGGAAAGGAAAAAATGTATTGGAATGACACTTCTAATCGTCAAGACACACGTGACTTATCGAATAGAAGTGCCATTCCAATACATTTTTTTCGTTTTTATTAGCGATCACGATTGACGAATGTCAACTTGACTAGGGGGGCTGGTCTCGATAAAGTCGGTTTTCTTGCAGTTTAGAATGCTTGATTATATTTTTCTTATGTCTTATGGTGCCTTTTAAAATCCGGCCTGATTTATGACTGGAACTAGTCTATTCATGTGACGGTTTGTGTTGATCGAAAAAGAAAAGAAAAATAGCTTGTAAATCTGGCTGAAGATTAAGATTCTTCAAAAGCTTTGTGTACCCCTTCTTGAAAAACAAGACCAGTAAAGTCATTACCCCGCTTGTAGTGTTATTCCCTGCTGTTTGACAGAGTTAAAAAGTTTGGTCTGTACTTTAAGGACAGGAGTTCCAATGAGTCCCACCCGTCTTAATGAGTTCGATTGTGATTCCTTCATTATTAGGAGCCTTAATGTTCTTAAGCTGTCTTAGAATTGTACTTACTCCGTCGTATGTCTTTAGCTTCGTTAAGTGGCTCCTATCAAGGGTTGCCAAGAAAATTGTAGGTTCAGTAGGTACCGTAGCGTAGGCTACCGGGAACTGGGGACTTTATTTATTATGTTGCCAGATTTGGAGGCCGTAATCACAAGTGGTTTGGTCAGGTTTGGTGACTGCAGGACTGATGCTAGAAATTTGAGTCAGTTAACATGACGGATATTCCGCCATTATTCTGTTGGTATTTGGACTCACTAGTAAATGGACGTATACTTCTTACACACCCCATATTACTATTATGCACCTACTCGTATATATCTCTCTCTCTATATATATATATATGCAACCAGGATCTTCATCGTCGTTCATCGTACAAAGCGTAGGTATGTGCGATGTGATGCGATCATTATTAAAATGAACTTTGCACAACGAAACCTTAGACAATTTCTAGACAGGTGTTGTTAGTCTGGAGTCTGGATGAGATGTGAGTGAGCTCATTACACGCACTCTTCCCACGCGGACTCGTACGCACAAACATGCCAGACTCCGTGTCTGTCAATTGTCGTCCCATAATGATGACTGCTTCCGATATAATAAACTTTTCATAAACAGTAACATTCTTTCTGTACTTTCTTTTTAGTACCTTCATATATAAACTATATAAATGGGAAAGAGGCGTGACTGTATGTATGTATGTAGTATGTACTATGGTCTCTGCTTACCCTTATGGGATATCGGCGTGAGTGTATGTATGTATGTATATATAAACTTGTTTTTGAAAAAAAATTTTTTTCAATTTTATTTGCACATTTAGTCCTACGTCTTTTAATACTTTGCGCGATATTTTGTCATTCATATAACTTTATTCCTTCACCTGCCATCATCGTCTACATAGAGTTTAAAATGAACAAAGTTGAGAGGAATTGATAACCACAACCTTACCTTTAGCAGTGCTATAAATATTAAGGTATGTCCTTGCAATCACAGGTATAAAACCCACGTTAAACCAGTCCTGAGGAGTAGCAAGGGACTTTTGTATGAGAATCGGAACATTATGTTAATCTGAATCGAGTCTCGTGGTTGCAGAACCTATTTACCATCAGGTTGGCTGCAAATCGATTCTATATCAATGAAATATGTCTTAGACTTTGATTTCGACAAACATCGAATTAATGAAATAATTACAACATTGCATTTATATCGATATGTTTATTATGAGTAAAGTAATTATATAAGTAAAAATGTTACTTGCAGGGGAGTAACGGACACTTACAATTTGTTGTTAAACGAAACCGCAGTCAAATGCTTACCATATTGGGGCGGCGACGGTCGCAACCACGTGTTGCTTAATTTGGCGCGTCGTGAACTGTCGGTCGGTTCTGGGGACGCCTTCGGAGGAGCGTCCACCGGCAGAGCCATGATTGCTCAGTCCACGTTCACGCACGAACAGTACCGACCTGCGTTCGACATAGTGATTCCGCCCGCCTTGGGCCCGCCGGGCGGCGACGTGTGGGCGGACTGCGCGCCCATCGCACCGGCGCGCAGGAAATATTTGCTTAGGTAAGAAGATATCTATATAATTGTTAGTTTAAAAGGTTTTTCGTCATTTTCTTTACATCTTTTTTAAATAAACGGATTATGGATATTCTAATCACTATCTTCACTCTACCAGACATCTTGGAAATAGCATTACATGTTATGCGTATATGTGTACTAGTTGCCCGCGGCTTCGCCTGCGTGAATGTCGGTGTTCTGCTATATGAGAAATCCCGAAACAAACATAGATTTATATAAAAAAACCTTAGAACCAGTTTTACTTGAACTCTTGTATCTTAAAAGTGGCTACTAAAACAGGGATCAAGCTGTATCTTTAATTCTACCCGTAGATCCATTTTGAAGAAACATGACGCGTTATTTAAGTCGGAATATTACCTTTAAGACTGTATCCATTTGACTAAAATCTACCCGCTGGTTTTTGGTTGAAGCTCGAATAAATAAACTAACAAATAAATAAACAAACAAACATCGACGGATTCGATTTCAGAAGCCCTTAATTAGTCGATCTGAGTAGTTTGTTTTTAAATATCTTTGATTTTTGAAAATTTGACATTTAACAATTTTATAATAGTATAGATAGATTATAATGGCGACGCTCACTATCTCAGTGTATTCCTCAGCGGCAACTGGATAAGATGTAGACGCTATTGTAATATCGGCGTCACTCAGCATGAAGCAATTCGTATTTTTTTTGAGTTGTGATAAAGCGATAATTCCTAATTTTAGGATTGCCTCTTCATTGACCAAAAATAGATCTTATCATAGGGTTATACATACGAGTATATGTTTGGAAGAATAATATTTGATTCTAATCTAATTTTGTTATCAGGATATTTAGGTACGAATTCATGAGCTACGTTTAGTTTTCAGGGTTCGCAACCGCCACCAAAAGGACAAGACAAAGACCATGATAAATCGTTTATCGAAGCACTACAGCAGATGGTGCGTTCCGCTCCGTCGTCCGACTCGTTTTTGTTGCAATTCGAATGCGACCCGCCGGTGGAGAGGCGCGCGGTGCGGCCTATTGGCGACTGGGCGCTTTGCGGGACCGATCGCTCCCGCAGATCTCTGCTCCAAGATTCGACCTTTACACTTTTACTTGCGCCCGCCGATCGCACGTACGCAACCACGGCCCTGCTGCAAGCGAGATTGTACGAGGCTCTTCGGTCCGGATCGATCCCTGTTATACTGGGTGGAGACAGGATCCGGCTGCCGTACGACGAAGTGCTGGATTGGCGGCGTGCCGTATTGTCCTTGCCTCGGGCGCGCGTCCCCGAATTACATTTCCTATTGCGTTCGATGGGTGATGCTGATCTGCTGTCGCTAAGACGACAAGGTCGGGTATTATGGGAAAGATACTTGAGTTCAGTTCAAGCCAGTGTGGACACGTTGCTGGCGACCTTGCGTACTCGGGTGCACATTCCACCCCTGCCTGCTGCCCCTACCACGGGCACGCCGGCCTTCAACGAGTCATACTCTCCGCCACGACTGGAGCCACCTACCGTGGATGCGGAACCCGAAGAGACGCTTGGCCCTTTGGAGGCGCCCTACTCTAGTCCGTCGTACCGGAGGAATTATTCCATTGGATTGGTGCACGGCTACGAGATATGGAATGACTGGGGAGAGCCGTTCGCGCTGTTCCCGCAGTTGCCTTGGGATCCGGTGGTGACGTCAGAGGCGCGATTCATAGGATCGGCAGCGGGATTCCGCGCGGTGGGTGGTGGCGCTGGGGGCGCTGGCCGCGAGTTCAGCGAGGCGCTGGGCGGTGACCGGCCCCGCGAACAGTTTACTATCGTCATCCTCACGTACGAGCGAGAGACTGTGCTGGCGGCCGCGCTCGCTAGGTTGCGAGGACTGCCCTATTTAAATAAGGTAAGTGAGGTTTGCTTCAGTTTTTGTAGGTCTTGTAGTTCCCGTGATTTCGTGTTTAGTTTTATGTTTGCTTTCTTATTTTTTTAGATTACAACTATGATATTTTTGTCGTCATTATCAACACATCTAGTGCCCCACTGCTGGGCAGAGATCTCCTCTCACAATGGTAGGGCTTAGGCTACAATCGACGCTAGCTTAATTCGAGTTGGTACATTTCTCACGCCGTTGACAAAATCTTTCTCTCTTCCATACGGTGTTGCTTTCCTTCAGCGTTTGAAGCCAGTGATAATTATTAAAAAACAAACAAGCACACTATTTCGGAAAGTCACGTGGTCAGAGGTTTTTGGATTCGAACTCGAAATCTATGATTTAGTAGTGCACGGGTAGACTAGACTGTCACTGTTTTTTAAGTAAAGTTATTTTAATCATTTTAAATTTTAACTTTTTTGTGACGTAATAAAAATGGCCTTCCGTCACAAGATAATTAAATATCATAAAATAGGCCGTGATTCGATGCCCGTCCGCTGGCGATCACAAAAGGTGTCACCCTGGGAGCCCCCTAACTTTCGGTGCCGTCTTATTTGAGTTCGCGGTGCCGCAGAACTTACGGTGTTGCTTTGGAGATTCCGACGGCTGCTCGCCGACCAGGCGACGGCAACCACAACGGACTCGAGCTTGAGTCCTCGGGTTAATACTTAAATTCCGACTAAGTTCCCCGGAACTTACGAAGAGCCGGCGTGAGTGAAGGCTCTTGACGTTGTTCCCAGGCACCCCGGTTGCCGAACCCACTAGCCGACCAAATTCACGTTTGTGTGATTCAGCAGACCGGTTCACATAGGTTAGCCCGTAATGAGCAATACACGGAAATGATTACAATATAGAATTGAAACAGCACGTAGTGGCGAAGCCGCAGCATCAGCTATATAATAAAATTATCATACAATGATATATAAGCGCGCGGCGCTAATTTAAACACTATGCCTAATACTGGCAAGCTATTGGAGAAAAGAACAGTTATAATTTCAGCGCAACAAAAATACTGGTAAAAGACTACTATAAATAGCTACAGCTCTAACCAAAATCTAATCGAAGATAACCCCAGACTTACCCGGATTAAATTCCTTGGGGATCGAAGATAATAATAAGCACTATAATCTGGCAAACACTTGGAATTGCTAGGTCAATATGGGATTGCTGAGATTGCAACAAAAAAACTGTCATTGAATAATATCGAGAAACATGGAGAATCATTAAGGTTTTGGATGCTTTTCTTAAGGTTCGGAAAAACTATCGGTTATACTAGGAAACGCATAATTTTTACCCACTATATCGGGTAAGAGGCAGAGGTTGGTATCGCTGCCTCGAGTAGGGGAAATGACGTCACAGCTGCTCTTGTCTCTAAACAGTTCTATGATTCAATCACGAATAGTATCGATATACCCTCCATTTATATTATATTCTGTTTTAATTAGTACCTACCCCCGAAAAGTGAATAAGTTATCCGTATATAAAATATTATATTACGATATGCATATATGTTTGTTAGTGGCAAAAATATATAATGTCCCTACAATGTTAATCGTTCGAAATAGTGAGGCCGAGGATTTACGTAAATATGTAATTTTTGTTAATTAAAAACATGTAGCGTACTAACTACGTTACATTTAAGTTGTTTTTCATTTAAGTGTGCGGCCACTTACAGCAATCAAACATAAATACATACAAACAGTCACGCCTTTTTCTCTGGCTCTCCGGCAGGCAATTGAACCCCGGTCTATCGTGTGACATACGGGGATACTGACCACTATACGATCGAAGGTTTGGGGTAAGCAGAGACCACTTTTTTCACTTGCTACGATCGTTTGAATAGCAAAGTGGCTATCCGTGGCCCTCTTTCGCTCCCACGGGAAACGAAACGTGTCAGGTGGTGAACCGCGACGCGCCATTTTTTAAGGTTCTAAAGTGTTTAAGTTCCTCATTGCATTCCCATGAGAAACAGCTTGATAACTGTTAAATGTACATAACAGTAAGTGAATGAAGGCAGCCGCATTGCCGCAGTGTTTCAGGGCGAAGTTGCGCTCGCTGGTGTGGTAGGAAGTATTGTGGCGGCGCGGTGAGCCGAGGGTGTGCACGGTGGCATGTGGCAGGTGGTGGTGGTGTGGAACGGGCCGTCGGCGCCGGGCGCGGTGGCGTCGTGGCCCGAGAGCGGCGCGCCCGTGGCCGTGGTGCGCGCGGCGCGCAACTCGCTCAACAACCGGTTCCTGCCGCACCATCTTATCGACACGGAGGCCGTGCTCTGCGTCGACGACGACGCGCACCTACGACACGACGAGATAGTGTTCGCGTTCAGGTCAGTCGACCGCATCCCACCGAACATATGTATTATAATCTACTAGATTAACTAGTGCTTTAGCTTTCTGATTTTATACGGAGCATAGATAACTAACTTCGTCAAATCAAACTTTACCGAACGCAATCTGTGAATGTTTGACTTTACAGCAATTAGAAATCAACGTTATTTCTCAGTGTTGATTAAGGTTTTACCTTGCAACCTCTTGTATTGTACTGTACTTACTAGTTTATCGGTTCTTTTAATGGGAGCTGATTTGTAACAAGCTGTAGTTTTACGATTTTAAGAACTCAACTAATAAATATTAATTCTAATAAAATCCAGAGTATGGCGCGAACATCGCGACCGTATCGTTGGGTTCCCCGGTCGGTACCACGCCTGGGACCAAAACTTCAACAACGGATTCCTCTACAACTCTAACTATAGGTAATACAAGATATGTTCTTTTATTTCACAGTTCATTATGATCTGTTTTTTCTTCTCTGAATTGTGGAATATAACATGGACAATAAATATACATATCACAGCAGGGTCCCATGGGCATAGGCAAAGACCACGGTTTGCCACATGACATTACATACATTCATACATTTTTTCAACAAGATCGTAACAGTAACATAATATGCGATTCTGTCACAGGCAGCTAGCTGTGAGTGTACAATGTACATGTTGATTTCTTCCAAGGTGTTTGGAAGAGTACATATATAATAATACCCATAATTCCTGCGGCGACTAGTGTCGAGATACAATTTTTCGTTTTATCCGAAACAAGGGTTAGATTAAGTCCAAGCTAAATATAAATAAATAATATGAATTTATACGGGTGCTCGTCTTGCGACCTCAGGCCGGTCGTCAAGACGTAGGCAGACCGCTCACGACATGGACTGATGTTCTGGTCAAGGTGGCGGGAAATAATTGGATGCAGAATGCATAAGACTGCACGCGATTGAGTGCTATGGAGGAGACCTACACTCGGCGTTCGTGTATATTGCTCGGTTGAGGGCTGCCATTTAAATAACTAAACGTATCGTAACATTCTGTACATTCCCCGTTTATTTGTTATTATCATAGTACATTACAGTCTTACGTTTTATCACTGCAATGTACCGCTGTAATGCACTGTGTGCGTGTGTAATTTATCTAGAGCTATTCCGTTCGTTAGTATAATTCCAGACGTTTGGTTGCGCTTCATGCGATTTTTTGGAAAACGCCGATAATACGAGTTTTTGGCACTGTCTTCGAAACGCGTTCTGGTATCGGTGCCTGTGTCTACTATCACTAAACGATATTGTGGCGCGTCAGCTGCGAGCTGAGCATGGTGCTGACGGGCGCCGCGTTCGTGCACCGGTACTACCTGTGGGCGTACTGGCGCGCGCTACCCGCCGCCGTGCGGGACTACGTGGACGAGTACATGAACTGCGAGGACATCGCGATGAACTTTCTCGTCGCGCACATCACTCGGAAACCGCCCGTCAAGGTAACCTGGCCACCCCTACTGGTGATGTGTCGTATGTATACGGCCGAGACCCGAACAACACGTACAATTGTGAAAATGTTAACGAACGCTGTTCTTCACAAACGGTTCGGTAGACTGCATGGTTTCCACTTTCGTGTCCCAGTGTTGTTTGGCGGTCAGTAACGTACTCTTGTGACAGCTTTGTGGATAGAAGCCTCTTTAATATTTCAACTGATCTAGTTCTCTTTAAAATAAAACTCATTTTGCTATAAATATTCATTAAAATTCATTCAAATTGTGAAGGTTTATATCCAGAAAAGGAAAGGTCATTGGTATAGTGCACGTCGGAGAGGCCGTACACCGTCTGATATCTTCATGAAAACATTTCATTTGTCACAACATACACAGAAATAATCGGATAATAGTTTTTCACGTTATCGTCATTATTTTCAACATCATAATCAGCCCGTGAAGCTCCACCGCTGGACGCGGGCACCTCTACAAAAGGCAGAGACTTGCCGTACGCCCCACGCTTAATAGACGTATTGGAGAACGCTGTAGATGTTTGCATACGACGCGATTCAATTTAATATTTTATTTATTTATTTACTTTGACTTTAGGCTGTTGATGACATTACGATAAAGCGAAGTAGCGACACTGACTCAACAGCTCTACCAAACTTCTAACTCATCAATTTTTATAATTTACTGAAACGCACGCTTGCGCGCGTAGCTCATTATCTCATTTGTTCTAAATTGTGTTGCCGCAGGTCACATCGCGGTGGACGTTTCGGTGTCCCGGCTGCCCGGTGACTTTGTCGGCGGACGAAACGCACTTTCACGAGAGACACAAATGTATACAATTTTTTTCACAGGTATGTTCTTAACAACATTAGTATAAAATTTTTAAGTGGTCTTAGGTGGCTATTAGGGAATAGCAAAAAATGATCAAAAATAGCCTTTCCTCGAGGAATTAGAATTTGCAATACGTCATTACTTCTCGAAATTTAATCCTTACGTCGCTTACAAATTTTAAAAAAATCGTAGGCGTAAGGACGCCACTACTCGAAATTTGATTCTCATGTCGCTTACACTATCGTAAAAGACGTCGGCGTAAAGACGTCCCTATTTCTTGAAATTTGCATTTTTCTGGATGCGGAATGCAGCAGACCACACAACATTGAGTGCTGTGGAGGAGATTACCCCAGCATTCGTGTATATTGTTGAAATGAGGGCCACTGTTAATAAATATTAATGTCAACATATTGTAATATTTAATACATTTATTTCACAATTAATTATCAGCCCTTGAAAGTGCACTGTTGGATATGGACCGCTGGTTGCTGTAAACTTCAGGTTCGGCAGGCGTGTTGGCGACCGCAGCGGGTATTGGTTGAACAGCAGGATATCACTGTCACCGGCACCATGCACTTCCTCGAGCTTCCGGACTCTGGAACTTACCGCCGGGTGCTTTTTTCGTCGTATCTATATCAGTTCCTCAACTGCAGAGCCCGACTGTTTAGTACGCGCTTATATATTAATGGTTAGAAAACGGCTTCGGGCGTGCTCGGCTCTACCAATGAAACTTATAAAACGCCTATGGGCGATGGTGGCACTGAGCGTGTTAACTAAGCTCAAATCTTAGAGGATATTACTGGGTTTACTAAAAGGCCATTAAGTAAATAAACCTAATTTTGAGTTATTGGCCGTGTGCATAGTATCGAGATCTTGTAGGTAAAAAAAGATAAAAAATATAACCCGGACTGATTGAAAAAATGCTCTTTTACTTAATATATATAACTCAAATTTGGCAAAAGGTAACTTAACGGTTTTTTAGTAAAGGGCGGCAGACACGTGGACTAGGCTGCGACCTCTGCTAGGACAATAGCTAGTAAATAAATGTGTTTAATTTGCAGGTGATGGGCTACACGCCGCTCTTGACGACGCAGTACCGCGCCGACTCAGTGCTGTTCAAGACGCGGATACCGCACGATAAACAGAAATGCTTCAAGTTCATATAGAGTGCACTTCAGTTTTATTGGACACTTCGTCGCGGTTTAATCCCGAATTAGTCTAATTTATAGATTATCAAAATCCAACCAGTTTAAATCTTATTTGTGTTACTTCGATAGCGGATGTAACTCCGTTTATAAATTAGACTTATAATACAAATTAAAAAGAAAAGCGAAATAAAAAACATTTCGTTTCCGCTGATAGGTTGGTTAAACTTGTCGATTTATATATCAAAGTACAACTCAATGCGTTTTATATTCAAGTGCTGTGCTGGAATAGGAAAGCAAATAAATGATCAATTATCTCAACTTTTAATGTATATATTTTGATGAATGTCGCTTTCCCAATACAGGACTGAGCTCAGTATCGTAAAAAGGGGTGAATAGAACTCGAGAGGGTTTATTTTGTAAGGTATAACATTCGAATTCAATTTCAACATTAAATAAACAATAATCGATATATGTATGTTCATATTCAAGGAATTCGTATTATAAAAGTGTCCCAAATAGTAATGTCAAATCAACCATGTGTTTATAGGTCCATCTGAAATTAATAGAATAATAATATAAGTAATATAAATAAATAGAATAATAATAATAATATAGAAAAACAATAAATATAAAATAAATAAATAGGCCGTTTAGTTCTTGAATAACTTGTTCAGATGAAATATTAAACTATCTTAGGGGATGAATTCTCAAAAATAGTTACTTAGTGCTCATTGCGTTATATAGGAACTCTGGTGCGAAATTTCATGCTTCTAGACCCAGCAGCTTGAGCGGTGCTTTTGTCACTGAGTAAGTCAGTATTGCAGTTTTATTAAGGATATCAGTAGTTAAATCGGGATTTCAAGATACAGAGCATGTATACTTAGGCTCCCGCCAGATTAACAACTTTGCATTTTCTTTTGTCAAAACAAAACAATTATTATATAAATTGTCAATTAATCTTTTATTTAAATCTTCAAAATGTTTTTTAAAAATGTTTTAAAAGTGTTCGCCCTTGAGTTCTAATCACCGTTATATCCGGTATTTTTAGTCCGGGTTTCGATAGTATTGGAAAACATCTCTCCTACTGACTCTAGCATCTGTAAATGAAGTTTTAATGAACTGAGTGAATCGTATTAAAGAAGAAAAAAAGAATATTCACTGTTTTCGGAAGCGAAAAAAAAAAATGCTACATGTAGAGACATCTGCTATCGAGAAGCCAATATATAATTTAAGTCGTCTAAAAATGTGTGAATTCACATCGCCTGTTACCGATACCTAATTATCATATTCATACATATTCGGACGACGAAATAAATTTACTTTGTACTGTACGTAGTAGTGACAATTATGTACATATTATTAATCAGACACCGAGTTGCAGCTAGCTATTGCGTTTTGTTGTAGTACTTATAATTTAGTGTTTTCGTCTTTAAGTGTAGGTTGGATCTGTGAACAAATGATCGTTGGTGCTGTCATCGTAGATTGTAAATGTTGATCGTCGATAACTGTTGTAGTGCATTTGTACGCGTTTATGAAGTACGGTGAAACTAAAAGAAGTTCAATTATGATCAATTTTTGGTGACTTTTTTTTTGCATTTTTATAATGAATTTTCTTAGTCGTTGTTTGTTGTGAGTTGCTTTTGCTTTAATTTTAATTTTTATATTTTGTAATTTTTATAATGATTTTACAATTTACACATGTATATAGTTATTATTTATATACTGAAGAAGCATGCAATCAAAGATATATTGTAGTGAGTCTCATATTCTTAGTGATAAGCGCAACTGGAGTGAGAATACTGAGCTGCTATCTTTAACTTTTTCAATATAGTAATATATATTTTAAAAAGCAATGTCATGTGAAGTAAAATTACATGAAAGATAAAGAAAACATTTCACGTGAAGAACTTGGATATGGCAATGACTCGAGTCGAGTGCTCGCCTTGCGCCGTCTGCGGAGCCGCGCGCGGGCCTGTAGTTAATGCAGATCATGATTACGGAATAATATCACCATTTAGTATTTCCACGGGCTGATTATGATGATCATTATCACTATTTGACAGTCCGCGCCGACGGGGCTGCACGCTCGACTGTGACGCCGTCGCACGGGGCCGTACCGGGGCGGTGAGCGTCACTCGCCGACCCTTTGACTGATATCAATGCAAAGATCGACGGATCTGTTCCTTCGTTGGTGTATGAAGAACAAATCAACAAACATTACAATTAAAAATATTAAGTATGAAAATTTGGGCGTTTGAAACGTCACTTCTAGTGACTGTTTTACATTCGATGAGTTTTTATTTTTAAACCGTGTGTAATCCGCCGGCCGCGCCTTCGTTACGTAAACGGTGAGACGAGCGAGGACGCGCTCGTGCTGCTTTGGTTTTTTTCAGAACCATGATCATTACTCCCATCTTAAACTAATCTATAATGGGGAAATATTTCCACAAATTATCGAAAAAAACTCAATTTTTGAGTTAAGCTCGCCTTTGTACATCTTTTTTCTTTATTTACAAATGTCTTTACATGTTTGTGTACAATAAGAATAAATAAATAAAAATACTTAAGCGAGATCCCAAATATCCGAATCCATCACGGATAACGAATCGGAGGAAGTAATGAGACATAATCCCGCGCCACCGCAGCTCCCAACACGGTTTGATCGGCCGCGTCGACGACGAGCAGCCCGCGCTCCTCGGGTCACCGGCACGCGCCGGGACAGCGGCCGCACAGGATGACGCCGACTCGCTGTCGGCTCAAGCGAGCCTTACTCGAGCGAGCCTTACTCGAGCGAGCCTTACTCGAGCGAGCCTTACCCGAGCGAGCCTTACCCGAGCGAGCCTTACTCGAGCGAGT
>WUAW01012495.1:57200-75121 GCA_017165845.1 Thaumetopoea pityocampa | reverse complement strand
GCGAGCCTTACCCGAGCGAGCCTTACCCGAGCGAGCCTTACCCGAGCGAGCCTTACCCGAGCGAGCCTTACTCGAGCGAGCCTTACTCGAGCGAGCTGTACTCGATGTTCCGCCGCTCTTAGGTGCGGTACCTTACCACAATGTAAACCCCCGATTAATCGGCCTCGTGCGACTGTTCAAGCTGGGGGTGACACTGTCAAGGCGCTGTTATGTTAGTCGCCTTCGTTTCTACCTCATGAGACAACTGCTGAAGTGCACTCTGCATTTCGATGACGCTGTAAAGGCCATCTACGGTCAATAGTAATTTTATTTTCGAAATCCCTCTGCTCATGTGCAACTAACGGGTTTCGCGCGGACTATAGTCCGCTGCTGCACTTCAATCTTATCATATAATAAAAATTATTATTTAATAACGTGTACCCAATCATTGAATATTAATGATGTAATTTAATGTATTTATCAATCGAATAATATTGTTAATATTTATTAGTGATTGTTGCACGAGTGTGCTATGTCTACAATTTAGTAAATTCGTTTATCATAATGACAATAAGATTGCAAGTACACGTAATGTACATTATAAAATCACTTAAATATATGTAATGTAATCAAATATATGATACAAATCAGTGAATTGGTTGGTTGTTGTTGGATGGTTGGAATAAATTTCTCTAGTTTTATATTTTATGTTAAGAATAATTTTGGATATTAAAAATAAATATTTTATTAAAATAGATTTGCTAGTCCTGCACCCTTAAGAGCTATTCCTTAAGATAGAGATGACTGTATTGATTGATTTCAACGTTAATATTTTAGTTGAAACTTTGTTTCAACCAATACGCTAGATTATCTGTATTTAATTGAAACACTGAGCATTCTCAGCAATTAAAATTGAATCTTTTAAAATTGATTATAATGAGTTCGATGGTGAATAATGGTAGAAGGTGGCGCAGATCTCACAAGAGTCGAGCCGTGAACGGAATCGTGCAATTGGTATTTAGAAGATGCATTTATAGCAATTAACCGTTATGTGTAATTTTAGTGGCCACTCCACAATTTTTGATGGGATTGTTCGCGGAGACGAGTTCTGGAGTGGAGATCATGTACCGGCAAATATAATGTTAGTTGAGCTTCAGATGGGGCGTGATATACGCAGTAGTCTACAGCTGCAGATTGGATAGGGTGTAGTATTTTGCAAGCACCAAGGCACGTAGTGGCACCAGACACTACCTGCTAATAAAAGTTCGTGAGTTCTACCCGTTCCCGAACCACTGAGTTATTTCTAATTCGTTTTGTACAACACGTGATCGGTGGCCCGACGACACAAAATTCACCATACAACTCCCACATACATTAATTCCAAGCCATCTACCTAATAAAGAGTGTACGTCGCAGATAGGCAGGTCTGACCCGACGTCTGTCAGTCCATGTCAGGGATTGGGAGCCCAATGAGACAGGATTACAAAATTATTTAAGAAATATATCAAAGGGGATACTTTACGGGGAAAGGGAGCTTATCTGTCTGGTGACGGGTTTTGATGTGGTCCTGGCGAGTGTCTACCTGGCAGCTACTTATAACACCTTCACGAAAACTATAACACATTTAAAATCAGACTAAGTCAATATACGACACGACGTAACACACGCGTTCAAAAGAAGCAACGTCGGATGATAATATTACAATTAATAACAATTATAATTTATATAATGTATAATATATAATATAATGTATAATGTATAATATATTTATATAATATATTTTATTTATGTATATTTATACAACGCGATAACGCGAGAACGCTTCACACGGCTCGACTCACACCTTTTTTTCGCCTCTCTAATAAGTAAGTAGGTTGGTATGTCCACATTTATCCACCTACCTACATAATAAAAATGACGCGGGCTGTTTCAAACATAATTCATGTACGGTCTACACTGTGGACACCAATGTAATTAACGGAGAAGGAAAATGTGAGGAAACCTGCGTGGATGCGTGAAGTCTATCAACCTGCACTAGGCCAGTGTGGTAGACTACGGCCTAGTCCTCTCCTGGTGAGGAGAGGTCCGAGCTTCTGTCGTGGGGATGGTGATGATATGGTGCGCGCCGTGCGGTGCCTTCCAATGAAGAGGCACCAGCAGTGTACCTCTTCGCACAACAACACAATTCTTGACTCGTGTAAGTTACAGATCAAATAACGACTGCTAGAAAAACAATTTTGCATTTTGTTATTTATATTTGTACGTCAGAGGTATACAATGGTGCTGACTCTGTTGTAACAGAACTTAAACTAATTTTAGCTCCTTCCTGTCTTTTTCTAATGTCAAACGCCAAAACGAGATAGCTAACATTTATAGCGAGTACCGACCTACATTTATTTCTGTTAAACCCTTAGTTCCCGAAGTGGTCCAGGTTGACCCCCAAGGGTCCACGGAAGACTCGACGGGGGTCTACGTTGGCGTATGCAAATTTCCATTGTTAGATCTAATCTTCACATTTTTGTCGAGTTTTGGGAATATGGTAGAAATGTAGCTGCAGGGGGTCCACCGATACCAGCTAAATTTTGAAAGTGGTCTATGAGAAAAAAAGTCTGGGAACCTCTGTGTTAAACGGATCAAAAAAATGTTGCGTTTTTGCGTATCTTTGGTCCGTATGTTCAGAGATCGCGTCTAAATCTTTTAATTTTCACATGTGTAAACGAAACTGACAGCGCCAAAATTGTAGCTATCTCATTTTGGCGTTTGACATTAGGAAAAATTAGGAAAGGACTAAATTTAATTAAGTTTTGTTATAACAAAATCAGCACCAATATTATCTCTCACTATTTTCATAATTTAATTTGTTGCACATAGATTATAATAGAATCATATTATTAAAAGCGGGTTCCATTTAATTGAATAAACATGAAGTCCTACGATGTTTAAGAAAAGATATACCCCTGATATGAAATATTAAATACAGTAATACTAAGGTGATGTTGGACCTCAAAAATATAATTAGATTTAAAATTTATCTTTTGGCACAAGATGCCGTGTGCCTCTGAAGTGGCTCTGATATAGGACTTATTGATGGACTGTTTTTATATTAATATTATAAAGAAGTAAAATTTGCTTGTTTGTAAGTTTGTATGTAGGGGGTAAGCTCCGGAACTAATGATCCAATTCTAAAAAAAAATCCAATGGTGTAAAGGTACATACATTATTCCTGAGTGCTACGGCTATAAATTATATCATACATATTAATCGAGCTATGACAATGATTGTCTAGCAAAGCAATACGCTTACGAAGAAATTCTAGCGCACACCTGGGTCGGTTTTCGAATAGATACGAAGTCCATGTGAGCGGAGTAGCGGGCAACAGCTAGTCTAAAAAAATTGTTAAATGTCAAATTTTCTAAATCAAACATTTAGAAAAAAACTATGAGTAGTTTTTTTCGATCAATTAAGGGTCGATTAATTAAGGGCTTTAAAACCAAATCTGTCGACATTTGTTTGTTTGGTCTTAAAGGGCTTTCTTATTATTCTGACTTAAATACTGCGGTGTGTTTCATCAAAATCGGTCGAATAGAATTGAAGATATAGCTTGATCCCTGTCTTAGTAGCCGTCGTTAGGGTACGAGAGTTCGTGTAAAAGTGATTCTAAGGCTTTTGATATAAATCTATGATTGTTTCGGTATTTTTTGACGGAGCCGCGGGCAAAAGCTAGTATTTAATAAATACACTCGCGGAACTCGATGAAATCAAATACACGGGACGCCCTTGTGGGACGACATTGCATTGTCGCCGCTGTAATTGTACACGTGCGGCGCAGTGCCGGCGACACCCGACCGCAGGCGCAGCCGCGGCCGCGGTCTGCGCCAAGGCGCTTCTTAAATTACATGATAAATACGTTATTCACCTGAGATTTTTCTTAGCGTGCAGTCATGTGCGGTTTCGTCATTATATAACCACTTGCCACTTTACGAGACGGTTGCTACGGTAATATGTACCTAACAGTTTTAGGTACTCTAAAATTTACAACAAAATAATACAAGAGATAATTAATGTCTCATGAGTTTTTTTTTGTATTAATTCGTTATTTATTTATTACACAATTGTTGTTTCATTAGTTTTTGTTATTTTCTGCAGGAACCAATTTTGTCACAGCATTCGTGCCCTATCACGAACACATCTATATAACGAGTCGATTGAAATCGCAGTCGCGTGGCCTTGTCGCTTCGCCCGTGCACGCCCGTGCACTGTACATCACGGGTAGTCGACTATCAGACGCGGAGGCTGTTGCGAATGCTGTTTTGCGGCGTTCCCAGTGCGAGAATTCCTAGAGTTGTGATTACACTACCTATACATTTCATAGGCTAGGAATTTATTTTATATTCACTTATTTCAATGAATATCAGCGACTGGCAATAGAAATTGATTTCTGTCTAATTATAAATAAATTTGAGTAAACTTTTTTTCTATTAAAATTCTATTCTTACTCAAAATGTTTTATTAACACTTCCTTTGCGTTTCTTTTCTTGCATTTGTTAATGCAATATGTTTTGTTCTGTTCACTGGGAGCATTTTACGTTTAGTTACTGTGACGTACTCTGGCTGCATTAAATACATATTAGCATTGGATACAAACTATGAGTATGGTGTAATTTTATTAACTTGCACAGTAGCTACGAGCCGGTGACACGGGTCCCGCTAGCGGAAGGTTTACAAAGCATTTCTGTTAACTTGTTATTTAGATTGTCGTGGGCACGAACCCACGTGTCTTGCTTCTCAGTATTTCACTTTATGTAAATAGTAATAAGTGTCTATGTTGTTGTTATAGTTTTAATCTAATAAAACATTAAAAAAGACTAAAGTTTTTATTTTATCATCTGCTAATTCATTTGTAGATTTTTATAAGTCGTTATCAACCCATCGACTTTCCCAGTGCAGGACATGGGTCTCCTCTCAGACCGATAAGGATCAGGTCAGTCCACGATGCTGGCCTAGTGCGGGTTAATAACATTTCTCGTGGTGAAAATCTCGGCGCGCAGGCTTCCCCCACGATGTTTTCTTTCACCGTCTGAATCTGTGATCATTAATTATTTAAACGCACATGATTTTGAAAAGTACAAAAAAAGTCGAAAGGTCTTGCGTGCAATGCGAGCTCGAGATCTAAGACTTGACAATGCATAGTCACACCACTAAGTTATCGCTGCTTCATACATAATGGTGGTAAAATTTGCACATCAAGGACTTCACCCAGGTTTCGTTATGAATTCGGATGGATAGGCATCCTAAGAATAAACACGTCTAAAGTAAATGTTTTTGATGTGTGTATTCTTAGGGATCAAGCACGTTTCAGCGAATTACTGTTATTGAGGATTTTATCGATACTTTTTAATACATTTCATAATTTAAAAAAATTAATGAATTTTATTAAACGGATTTTAAAACTCTGCAAAATCGTATTCCTATAAAATCATGCAACGAATTTAAAATAAAATCAGTCTAATTTCTATCACACTTTTGAGTTGAATTTATATAAATGAACTTTATTATGAAGAGAAAAAGTAAATCAAAAATCTCACTTGAGTCGAGAAGAAATAACATCTTTCAATTTTCATAGATATCTTTAATAGATTAAAAAAAATATTGGTAAAAACATCTTGAACCTAGATACTTTGATGAGTGTTATTCGGAAGAGATAGTAGATAGGACTACTCAGTGTACACTATATTTCCTGATATGTTGCAAAATATACATATTTTAGAAACACCGATGTGCAATGTAAAGAGTATCTATCTGCTTGTATCAAATTTCAATGAATTTTGGTTGCGGTTGAGGTCTGAAATCACGATAATCTATATCAGAGGTAATATAGCCTAGTCAGTAGACCATTTTTGGCATTCAAGCTTATGTTTGAGATAAGCAACGATTACCGCGGCCGGTTGATAGATGAGTTATCGAATCTAGTTTAGAACTAACATCTGTGGGACAGCACGTTAAATGAGAACGTCTAGTATCTGAATGATAGTTGTAGAAATTGTAAGGGTTCCATGGATAACGTGAGACGGCAGCCGGCCTGTTCACCCCGACCCACCACACAGGTACGCCCTCTGCTATAATAGTAAACCTTATGTAAGTCAAGATTGGGACAAGGACAAAGTGGAGAAGATTTATATAATGAGGAGATTTGTGGATAAGTCAAGATATGAGGATTGGTTAAAATTTAATTGAAACACAAAACTATAATAATATCATATTTTATTATTATTATAAATTTGGGGAAACATTACATTCACATTAAAATTTCTCTTTTATCATTCGCTCAGTTCAATTTCAGCACATAAATATTAATAATTTCATGTTCAAATAGATTAGTTAAAATTTTGAACACTGCAATCGTTGGATTTTAAAATGTAGCTAATACATTATAATCTATACATAATACATTACATCATGTTTAAATAAATTTGAAGCTTGACACAAAGTGACCTAGGATTCATAGTGACGGGAAAAAATTATAATTTTATGTAATAAAATTAATTTTCTACGTTCTTAGTTGGCTAGGTCGGTACTCGGCAGGTATAAAAATTACAATACTTCGCATGAAATATTGAATGTAATTTAACGTATATAAGCATAACTTATGATATTCAATTTTGTCACTTATACTAAATTAAATAGAAGCTATGTAGAATGAGATTAATAGTCAAAACATCAAAACTACAAACTGCTCTTTGAAATAAGAAAATACATCAAAGATTAAATATAATTTCAATTATTATCATTATAAAATAGTAAAAAACGTCATCTTAAATTCATTATAAACATTATACTTAAAACGTAGCAAGTAATTGGTATTTATAATAACGGGATTATCATAAAAATATTTCACGTATAATTGGGAATCGTATTTTGTTGCATAATTTTAGACTATTTACACAGAACCAGGAATATTTTAAAAACAAACATGTATAATAGAATTTCGAGTATGAAAATTGGTTCAAATAACAGGTCGCACGTACGGTATTGTATTACTTAAATAACTGGGTACATAAGTAATCCACTCGGATTCACTCGGGAGTCACTTAGAGTAAAAGGAATGGAAACTTCATTTATCAATATTTAGTGCAACGGGTACAGCGGAAGTACAATATAAAGTTCTACTAGATGTCAATTTATTTTGAGGTATTTTTATATTAACCATTGTACATATTATAAACATTTAATAATAGTTTAATTGTACAAAAATATCGAATCTTGATTGTAAAGCTCCGGTCTCGGTGTGTGTGTTAGTGCGCTGGTGGCAGTCCCCGGAGATCGAAGGCAGTGCACCGACGCCGCTGGGGTTTAGGCCATGTCGTCAGACTTGCCGTCCAACCTCTTCAGCTAAACAAGAAAATTATAGTTGTATTATATAATGCATATTGAAGGTCTGCTGGCCCTTTCGGCTGAGTTGTCGATATCCATTTCGAAACTAATTATTTTAAACGACTTTCAAATATTACGAGAATTTTAAAGGCTACATGGAAATGAAAAAAAAAATTAATCTGATTTTAATTTTTGTGTAACTAATATAATCTTACTTTCATCATAATTTAAAATTTTGCACGCTAATCTACAATAAATATATATTGTTTGTTATGTGTTCGCAAAAAGAAGTTAATTTGAAAAAAAAATTAAAAAAAATCTCGTAATTTTAAGTCACAGTAATAAAATGGACTAACTCGGTTGTAACGAATTTTATATAGTTAATAATAAAATGTATGATGAGATGATGAAAGATAACACTGGGTAATTGTATGATTCGAAATTAAACAAGGTTAGGTAAGAAAGGCCAGTAATAGTCTACCAGAGCAAAATCAAAAACAGTTTCAGTATTTTAGTAAACTGACAGCCTGGGTATATATTTAATTAAGAATAACGATAGATGTTACAGTCAAATATGTATAGGTACTGTGTTTAAACACAATGTTATAATATGCATCTTTCTTGGTAACGCGCTCCCCAACGAAGGATCCTCCCAGGATGACCTCTAATGAAAAATTAAAATAAAAGTTCGTGAAGTTCTTTCACGATAACTTTTGTTAATTTTTATGTATGTATATTATTTATTGGATTATTTTATAAGTTTGTATGTTCATAGTTTTGTTGATTTTGTGGTATAGCTTGTTATTGCAGCACTAACAAAAGGTAGACTGATAGATTTAGGGCTCAGGCTTTACGTTCGCCTTTACACAGTATCGTGTATGAAGTATAATAAATATATGAATAAATAATATAATCTAAATTAAAGCTGCTATTCGCATCTATTAATATAAATATTATAATTTTATTATACCTTAAATAATTTTAATTAAAAAATATAAACCATTGACTGGGGATTGGGAGGATTAAAATAAGTAGGTATTACTTATGTTTTGATATAGAAATAATTTTATAGGCATAGGTTGGTACAATGTATTCATTGGGAATAAATCCAGCCCGAATTTATTGTATATATAAGAGTATGTATATTTAGTTAGAATATTTTTCGAATTCGTATTACAATTAAACATAGGTTATCAGAAGAAATCAGGCAGTAGACGTAGTGTATTATAATAGTATGGTAGTATGTTAGAAGGTAAAACTTCAGTGGGAACAAATGTATATCAGTGGAACACCGCTCATAACGTACTGCGCGCTCACACGGTTACGGACGTCTTTTTTCAGGATTTCTTTATGAAGTTTAAATTTTATAAAAGATTATATGAATCGTGAAATTAGATGAAATTAAAAATGGTTATAATTATGCTAAAATAGATATCCGTGTGAAAGGACTGTACCATTAAAATTTCAGACAGAGTTAGACTGAGCAAGTTTCAGAAAACACGTATACTAAAATAGACTGAAAAAATGAACACATACATTTACTTAAAACTAAATTAGTTTCACATTAAAATTAATAGCGAGTGCACCTTTCCACATTAGTCGAGTCACCTTACAGAGTGGTTATTACACTATTACACTAAGTAACTATAGACGAGTAGTGGTTATGTCCAGCGTTGACAGATTTCAAAATTTTCCGTAGATCAGCCTTAAACTCATACAGAAAAATTTAATTAGGTATAAAGTACAAATAGATAAAGTTTTTTAACACATTCACTGGCGGGCGAAAAAGAAATGCCTATGCGAATATAACCGGACGAATTTGACGAATTCATTGGGGTTTGGGAAAAAGCTCATAAAAACCAAACTAAAAATGATATTTACATAATTCAAAAAGCAGCGTATTAATCGTCTTGGAATGAAATTAGACCACTTATAACGTATCATAAATTTATTTAAATCAATTCAAATTTCAGACACTAAAATATTTTTCTGTTAAATTTAATCGCTCAGATACGAGTGGGCGATATTTCTGCAACAGCACCGCCCCACTCAGATCCGAGCACCGGGCAGTGAATGCGTTAAAATTGTGCAGTTGTACACATTTTCCTAGAAGCAATCTACGTAGTTGGAGCCCCGTCCAATATCTGACAACGCTGGTGGTGTTAATAACGGACAACCATCGGTGGCACTGCTCAGTGACGTACACTTTCATACATTCATATGTAAATGTATCTCTGGTTGCCACCGGTGGCTGGGGCCATGAGTGAGAATGAAATGTATGAAAATGTGTTTACCGCGACGCTGCCACCGGAGGATGCCACTAGTGGAGTCTCCGTTACACTCGCTGAAAAGTTATGATTGATCCGTTTACTACATTAGCCGATTAGCTGGCACCTCGGGTGTCGCTAACATAAAACTTATCCTAATATCGTTGACGCTGAATAACTTGTTTAAAATTAAATTCTGCGTGCTGAGTGCACACTTTGATCTAGTGCCAAACTAGAATTCCCTATCTCTTGGGTACGTCTAGTACCTTGGTTCCCAAAGTGGTCCAGGTGGACTCCCAAGGGTCCACGAGAGACATGACGGGGGTCTACGTTCTCGTACGCAAATTTCCATAGTCAGATCTAATCTTCACATTTTTATGTCGAGTTTTGGGAATACGGTAGAAATGTAGCGGCAGTGAGTCCACCGGAACCAGGTAAATTTTGAAAGTGGTCTATGAGAAAAAAAGTCTGGGAACATCTGTATGTACTAGATACATACCTACGTACTCATAGATACTACATATTAACTAATACTTATTTAGATAAACGTCCACGAGTCCGTTACAAATATTTGTAGTGACCGCACATCGTTTGCGCCATTTGTAATATCTCCGCAGCGGGTGTGGCGCTATCATTATTTATCACTAATTAGCGTTCACGGCACGGCTCGAGTACTTACGCTCTGCTCCACGGTCCACGCGGTGGCCGCCAGTCGTCCAGTGCGCTTGTAACGGTTGATAAATAGTTACAACTAAGTTACCGTGTTACCGCCAAGTAATTTGGCGAAGCTTATTTAAGAATATGTAACGGAGATTGTTTGGTAGCATATATGCACAATATCAAATAAGTTAGCTCTGTTAAAGTTGAAATAGACGTAATACATTACGAAGTAATCTTCGCAATTTAACTTTGATCATAACATCTATTTAACTTTGATTAGAAGGTAGAACACATCTAATTGTGCGGCCTCGTGTGATTCTAGTATCACAGTCGTAACATGTCAGCGCCGAGCAAAAGCGAGAATTACACGGAAAGTTCATGTTAATGCACATCCGAACACATTCACACAACAATGGAAACCGCTGCATTTGGAATTTCTCTGCGATATAAAACCCGTAGAACCAGAATCACCGATGTGATTCAAAGGATTCCAAAGCTGAAGTGGCAGAAGGTGGGGCACACAGCAGAACCGATGGATGATATGGGGTCCTTAAATGTTGGAGAGGTGACATCAAACCAGAAAGCCTGGTGTGGGTCGATCACTGATGGGTGGAACCATGACGTAATCAAGGTCGCGTAGAATGTAACCAGTGGGTGTAACCAGTTCTAGCTGCACATTATGACGAACAGAGGAGTTCTATGTCCAGCATTGGACTTCTATGGATTGAAATTATGATGATGACGATCTAGACTCCAACTAGGATTCGCTGTATTTTGGGCTTTATTGTATACTTATACTATGTGCATGCGTATGCACATAGTATATACAATAAAAATTTTAGTCCATCACATGAAGTTCTGTCGGGATTCGAATCCCTTTGATTCAGAAAGCAGGGTCAACACACACTTCAGTGTCTGGTAGTTATTTTACGTTCACGCGTCAACCGTCAGTCTTGGTACATCCCCGCCATCGCCGAGTCTTACGCGACCAGTGAACCGTTCGCTGTAAGCACATAATATTCACGCTGCCACAAATCTGTCCGGTCGACCCGTCAACGGACCGCGTGTGAGTGCGCCACGTCAGGCAATGACGTGTATTGTTCGTATTGTACCTCCTTCTCGTCGGCGGCGACGGCGCGGTACCGCGGCGGTGTGATGGCCTCGACGGGCGGCGCCGAGAAGCCGTGCACGTAGAGCAGAGCCGCCGCGACCCCGCCCGCCACGGGGCCCGCCCAGTACACCTGCACCACGACAACACACACATCATAGTGGAAACAGCCTCGGGATATTGACACTGTCATGTCATAAATTTTGTTACAAGGAAAAAATCTTTTTTTTCTATTGTATAAAACATTTATTATTGTAGTGTATGTTAGATTATACAGTAATATAATAGCATTAAAACATATGAAGTTCGTTCAAAATTATCTCCATTGGCCTTTAAACGTTAAGGCCAGTTATCAATTGAAACATGCACTTTCTCCATGGGAAAATTTTTCACTGCAAATCTTATGAATTGTTTTAGGGATTNAGAGCCGCCGCGACCCCGCCCGCCACGGGGCCCGCCCAGTACACCTGCACCACGACAACACACACATCATAATGGAAACAGCCTCGGGATATTGACACTGTCATGTCATAAATTTTGTTACAAGGAAAAAATCTTTTTTTTCTATTGTATAAAACATTTATTATTGTAGTGTATGTTAGATTATACAGTAATATAATAGCATTAAAACATATGAAGTTCGTTCAAAATTATCTCCATTGGCCTTTAAACGTTAAGGCCAGTTATCAATTGAAACATGCACTTTCTCCATGGGAAAATTTTTCACTGCAAATCTTATGAATTGTTTTAGGGATACTAAATTATCATGGCGTTTAGAGCACGCCATAATCTCTAAAACTGACCATAAATCATAAACTAGCTGATTAAGATCGGGACTAGATGACGGCCAGTCTTCAGCTCTGATGAATTCAAAAACATTCGTTTTAACCACGCTTGTGTGGATCGACTTTTATGACCCTGTGCTGAGTCTTGCTGAAAGGACCATTCTTGGTTATATAACACGGTGTTAAGAAGCTTAATCATCTTCTCAAGAATCGTATCTTGACACACCTGTGCTGATGTTTTGACACCTTTTTTACAAAAATATGACTCAATCACTCCTTGATAGCGAACAACCCCACCAAATTAAATCTGTTAAAATATATCTCGATAGTAAAAATTTTCTTGTTAGTAAATAATTTTTTTCTGTGATTTTCCTTTGCGTACTTCTTAAGAAGTTGTTTTGATTTAACTACCCATTTTTAAATTATCGATTAAATAATGATCAGTACATCTCTTATAAGCTGCAAATCTTTAAGTCATCTTTTAAAATACGCGACATGGTTCTAGGTGCTATATTCAGTGCTCGAGAAATTTTTTTTTACTTTCAGAGAGGATATCTTCGAATTCTTCCATTTACTGCTTTGATCGCCTTTTTAGTACGAATACTATGTGGACAGTCAGATCTTTTTCTGTCACAGACAGAAGAGGATTCATTGCCCGTTACACAAACATTCGACTAATACCAAGCGGATGAAGAGATTCAAAAATTGCATTTGGCACCACTATACGTACTTTGTGTAATGCTATTACAGGACAATTCGGTTTTTTATCACCACAATATTTAACACAGATTGGCGCGAAAATGAGAAAATACAATGAATATTCATATAACAATGACAAGTTCCTAATCATGGGCGTACCAGGGGCAGGGGGGGCAGCTGCCCCCCCCCTGGATTTTGTTTACCTCCCTACTAACTATCTACTTTTGTCGATAAAAGTTAAGAAAAAACTTTTTGCCATTTGCAATACAACATACAACTTTAAAGAATAGCTACTGTATAAATTAATTTATTTAAAATTTATGTTTGACTAAGTCGTTATAAAAAAATCTGATTTGCCCCCCCCCCCCCGGCCCAGAACCTGGGTACGCCCATGTTCCTAATTCAAATGTAATATTATTGTTTTTTTAATTGTAACAGTATTTATGGCCAGGTTAAGTATATATTTAATTTAATAATAAAACGGAAGACAATTTCACGATTTACTTTGACTTTTTTTAGGGAAGAAGTTCAGGCGATAGTACGGCCGTTTAAATTTTAGTTTACACACTGAACAGCAACAGTTTCTGGCGCTGTTAAGTTTGCGCCACAATGAGGTATTAAAATGACGCATTAATAGTAAATTGTCAAATGTTATAACCGTGACGTAACCTGTATTTTTTTACATATGACAGATATACCAAACGGGCATGTGACCCTTTTGATGGCGAATGGCTACTGCTGCCTGTAGACGTGTCCAGAAGAATTTAGACGAGCTGATATACCTACTGCTCCGATACTCCCAGCACTGAATTATTATGCTATGATTGCGAAAATATACTATTATTAAAGTTGAAGAATGAATAATTCTGAATCATTTTTGCTCGCAAGCAGTAATCATAATGAGACGAACTCTTACATTGTAGCCGCTAGTCATTGCATACAAAATGCAGCGTTATGGTGGTCAGGCTTCAAGTATATTTATATTACCATACCATCTGAAAGAAACACAGCAGCGCTTGGAGCCCTGTTATTTGATGATAGAATAAGTGCCTACACCTCAGAACCTTGCCATCATTAAATTTAATTACCACAGGACATTTTTATATGCTAAGTTAATATTAATTGTCTTCAGCGTGATTCAGCTTTTAAGACTACGTCAGCGATTGAAAGCGGTGACACCTGTCGAGAATATCTCGTATTATTTAGCGAAGAAAGTAGCTACACGCATTAATCTGTAGTCTATACTATATGTTTCGTTGCTTTCTGAAGAGACTCATTACAAGAAAAACGCAACGTTACGTGACAATAATATTGTAGAATAACTGCGATCGCATGGCTTTTATCATTTACGTAATAAACCAGCCGGTTAGATAATAACGATAGTAATGGTACTTACGAGTACGTCCCCGTAATCATAGTCACAAAAGGTATAACTCCTCAGTTCTCAGTTCGGAAACGTTGTTACGTTGGGACTGAATGTGGACTGGCTGTTAGACACATGACGTAAAGGGACAATAGAATTAAAATCTCACATTTAGTTTCAATTGAAATCGTCTTCGAGGGCTGCTTCTAGTGATGATGAACTTGTTTAAAGTTTGTATGAAGTCGCTCTTAGTAGACTTTTTAGAACCGCAGCGTTTTGATCTTACAATCGCACTCTCAGATTACAACGAGGAAGACATCACATTTAATTGGAGTACTAACTGATCGAGAATACGACGGTCAAAGACGTGACACTTACGTAAACGCCTGCTGGACGCCAAATTTATTTAATACTTTCGCTGCCAACGATCAGCCAGCGCGCGATATGAGGCCAACGTTAAGAAGCCTGCCTTAGTAGCCAGTCACGCATTTTCCCGGGAATTTATTAAGTAAATGGCCTTCATTTCTACCGCGAGGCAATAACTATCAACACTATAATAATATACATATATATCCTCAATAGTCCTCGTGTGTAATCTTAATTTGACTATGTATGTACAATGTACATATACCACCAGCAGCAACTTACCCAGTGGTCAGCCCACTCGTTGGCGACGAGCGCCGAGCCGAAGGAGCGCGCGGGGTTCATGGCGGAGCCGGTGTAGTCCACGGCGAGCAGGTGGCCCAGCGTCACGGTCAGCCCGATGGCAAGCGGAGCGGTTGATTTACTGTCCGGTTTGTTCGGGTCGCACACCTGTTGGTACCAATTACAGAGACGATGATATTTCGCTCGTTTAGATTATGAGTCTAAAGGCTAGTGAATGAGACTGGTCTACAGAACCTAAGGCGTTAACGTCTATCTCATTAATACCCAAAGTGGTCTATATCGACCCCCAGGGGTCGACGATGACCCGCAAGGGGTCCACACCAACTGTCAAAAACACATTTGAACTGAATAAATTTACAACAATGTTATATTAACTACGCTTTGGGGGTCTATCCAAAAGTGAAAAACATTACAAGTGGTCTACAAGACAAAAAAGTTTGAGGACCTCTGGTCTATCCTGTGTATAGTGGATAGTTGTGAACTAGACGACAATATAAATATATAGCATTACCTCAATTGGTAACGTGTCGTGTAGAAGTTATACGATCACTGACAGACGCATAACCATTATATAATTTTATAAAGTTAAATATGATAGTCTATGTCGTAAAACCTGGAATTAGTACCAGAGTTGGCACAAATCATATTAATATTTTAGAAAACACTACATGCTAATGTCGTGGAACGAATTGTCTGCGTAGGTATCTTTTCAAAAAGATCTTTACTGCGGCGCATTAATATTCGTGGGTACGTACCAGCTGAGACTGGTTCACCGCGTAATTCATTGTGTCCATAAGTGATTGGTAAAAATGTATAATATTAAAGCACTATTTATTCAATACTATATATTCAAGTCTATATCCATAGACAAGAATACGTGTTAAAGTACCGAGTTCCCGTATAACCCGAGGCACCACTCCTAACTCTTTATTAAATTGAAAAATACAAGTTCTTTTGTGTGTTACAATGATATGAATAACCATTGAGCGGTCAGTGGAAACAACAAATTTATTTGTTACTACATTCTGCCCGCGGCTCCGCCCCCGTGAATGTCGGTTTTAATCATAGATTTATAGAAACATACCGCAGTATTTATGTCGAAATAGTACCTTTAAGACTGTAATAGTTTGACTTCTACCAGCTGGTTTTTGCTTAAAGCCCGAACAAACAAACAAATAAATAAACAAACATCGACGGATTTGACTTCAGAAGCCCTTAATTAGTCGAATTGAGTAATTTATTTATAAATATCTTTGATTTTTGAAAATTTGACATTTAACAATTTTATAATAAATATAGATAGATTACTACTGACTGCTAGATGGTTTCACTTATGTACATATGTTCAGTACTAGCTTTTGCACACGGCTCTGCCCGCCTGAATGTCGGTTTTTTGCTACATGGGAAATCCCGAAACAATCATAGATTTATATAAAAATCCATAGAACCACTTTTACTTGAGCTATCGTACCTTATCGGCAACTACTAAAACGGGGATCAAGCTGTATCTTCAGTTCTACGGGACCGATTTTGATCAAACATGCCGTAATATTTAAGTCAGGATAGTACCTTTACACTATGACAGTTTTTGGTTTTCGCCTGAAGTTCGAACAAACATACAAACATCTACGGATTTGGTTTCAGAAGCCCTTAATTAGTCGATCTGAGTAGTTTTTCCTTAAATATCTTTGATTAACAAAATTTAACATTAAACAATTTTGAAATATTATAAGAATATAGATAATGGTGCCGATTCTGTTGTAACAGAACTAAACTAAATTTGGTAACTCCCTATCTTTTTCTAATGTCAAACGCCAAAACGAGATTAGCTACATTTTTGGTGCTGACAGTTACGTTCAGGAACGCCAATATTAAAATATTTAGGCGCGATTTCGGAACACACGGATTAAAGGTACGCGAAAACGCAACATTTATTTGAACCGTTTGATAGAAACGTAGGCGGGTACTCGCTATAAATGTTTGCTATCTCGTTTTGGCGTTTGACATTAGAAAAAGATAGAGAGAGACCAAATTAAGTTTAGTTCTGTACAACAGAATCGGCACTAATATATACTAAGAGTAGGATCCATATTTATAGTAATTTGTATTATTACTGGGTGTAATAGATGACGGCACTGCCCAGTGTCCTGACATTTCTGTTAGCCGGTTCTCACAACATCTACGGGAAGATATGGTCATCCGGTTATTGAGTCAAAATTTACTGCGATCTTCAAGACGCCGAGGGAGGAGATAAAGGCTTACCGTGGGAGGGATTTATCCCTCCTTATTAAGGGGTAGGCTCATGTCAAGCAACGAACTTTCACGGGTTGATAATAACGATAATAACGATGTAAGAATTGAATGCGATCCATCCGTTATTTTATTACCAGCTACATAATTATAGTCAACTTTTAAAAAATGCCCACACTCAAACTAATAAAACAAAGAGTGATTTATCGGCTATTTGTTGTAATGAGCCTTCTTATTATTTCATAAATGTATATAATTTATTAAATAGATTAGTTCATTCACGTGTTACCTCGACATCAATGCAATGAAAACATTTTCCAAGCGTTGTATATCGATTATGCTAATTTTTAGTTTAGTGGATTGTGGTCGATTATTTCGCGAATAATATACCGTGCTGTGGCACGCGATGGATTTTTATTGTATTTTTTTAGGATTCCTCATTTAAACCATAGTTTAATTTTATTGTATGTACGGTGCACATTGTAAAAACTTGTGTTCAACTAAGAAGGAACACTTCGTAATAGAACCTGCATGGGCATACAGGTAATGTGAAGTTTACTATCTGGTAGCATTGCATCAGCGTAACAATCTATGAGCCCTACAGTGATAAGGAGAGGGCCGTGATGCAGTGTAGGGGACTATGACTACATGAAGGGTGTCGATACGATAAAAATACATAATCTTTTTAGGGTTCCGTATGAAATGGCACAAACGAAGCTAACAAATCACCGATCTTAGTCCTTTTTATATCTTACTGTAGAATTAAGTACCTC
>WUAW01012486.1:58129-74054 GCA_017165845.1 Thaumetopoea pityocampa | reverse complement strand
ACGCTAATTGTACCTATTATCATGATATTTCCCGGAAATAATTATTTAGCGGTCGCGGCAAACTACCACCGGCTCGGAATGCAAGTTATACTGAGAAGAGTCGGCAAGAAACTCAGTATATTTTGCAGCTAATGCCTAGGTACAGGGTTGTACCTAATGGCGAAGACTGAAGACTGTCTCCGGCGAGGTCGGCGTGCGGAGTGTTGGCTCCGGCCGTTCGCGGCGTCACTGGGAGCGTGAAGCGCTCGAGTGATTCGTCTTCGGGATCTAACAATACGTGTCGTGGACGGCAGAATTCCACGGGCGTATCCCTCACCAGTTCGTAGTTGGCGGCTGCCACTACTAGCGGGTTGGGATGGTCAATTAAGTATTGATTCATTTTCAGTACCCCCATAATTTCGGTACTGTTAAGCATAGACCGTAGAATATTACAGATATTTTTCGATGACTTTATTGTGCGCAAGTCCATAATAAAATACACGATAAAAAATCAAAGATAAAAGGACAAAGCTTGGTAAGACAAACAAGTATAGTTAAAAGATTTACACATACAGTAACATACTTATGTACAACTTATGTACATAGGAATAAAAAATAATACACAAAGTAGGTGGGAAGGGGGGGGGGGTAATGAGAAAGGGACAGAAAAAATGGCGTCGTTAGTTTTTTAGAATAATGACAAGCCTTTATTCTGAGGTTTTTTATATGATTACCTGAACGAAGTTGGTGGCACTGTAAGGAGAAGAATTACCGTAAAGTGGGGTGAATAGATACAAATTCAACTTTGACATCGATTTTCTTGTCTTTTGCATACAAGCTGTTATCAAAACATTCTGATACTGAGTCTTGTAATATTTTACCAAATGCTAAAACTTTGTCTAAGATGTCTAAACATATGTGTATGTTTGTGCGTGTGCATGTGTGTTGCGCGTGCGATTGCGCGCGCCGTGCGTGAAGAAAATATGGTTCATATCTCTGCCAAATCCACATTCACCTAAACCTGTACTCCTGATGCTGAGTTTGGCGAGGAATACCAGAGTACTGGGATGCCCTAATTTTGCAAATAGTGGATGTTGTAGAGTTGTTGGCCTTACGAAACTTGAAAAATCATAGTGAACAGGGAATGTCGGATTGGATATCAGCATAGCGTTTTATTAATTTGGAGGAACTCTACTCCGGTTGGTGTGATTTCTTATGTTGTGTTTTGGTGAGCAGACGTAGGTTACTAAGATGGGGAACAATAAGATAACCCAATGAATTTATCGGATTCATAGCCAGAATCCAAGTTAGAATTACGTTGATTCCGAGCTTATAACAATAAGATGGGAAGAGTCGGAAGGAATTGAAAAGGATTGATTACATTTTGTGAATATTTTGTCATTACATGAGACCAGGATTAATGGCCTTAAAATTCTTCGGCTCCCCTCTTAGAGGGAAAACTTAAAAAACTATTCGTTGTCTGTGATGTTGAGCGCTGTTTTGTGTTTAGGTTTGATCTGTCTATAATTCCGTAAAATATGGATAAGTTAGCTATTTGTCGTATATGTTTAAATGCAAATGTTTCTCATTTGATACCGGACACGCAGACAAAAGGAGTGTATGAAAAATTAACTTCAATGTCGGTATGTAAATTATGCTAATCTGTTTATTTTTGATAACATACTACAGTAGTATAATTGTGTGGGTCAGTACTGGGGGCGCCCCACTCTATAGGCAGACCAGAATTATTAAGGATAATTCTCCAGTTAGTGACACTTAGACTTATTGACTTGAAACACATTTTAATCGATAGAGGACCCATGACTATAGTATATTTTAAAAATCTTGTTTGTGTCAATCAACACTTGTGTATTACTATTTAATGAATTTTGATGATATTATTTTCGTAGTGCATTGGTGGTGTAGTGGTTTTAAACACGGCTTACGATCGAAGGGTCGTGGGTTCGATACCACTCCGACACCGGTCCCGTACCACTGAGTTATTATTTGTAATTCATTTACGGTCTACATTGTAGACACCAATGTACTTAATGGAGAAGGAAAACTTCGAAAGCAAACCTGCATATTCAAGTGGGTATGTGAAGTCTACCAACCCTTACTAGGCCAGCACGGTAGACTACGGCCTACGGATTCAAGTAATCATGCTCGCTTTGTGACTGTGTTAAAAGAACGGAAGTCCAATTGAATTCCATTAGTTCTGTATTTGTACTTAGTCTTTTCCTTAAGTACTTTATTTATCAGAGCCATGAAGGATATTGACTGACAGGAGCAACAATTATAGAAGGAACATAAGAGTCACGTACAGCATTGAGGGTAGTATATATATTTGCCGTCAATTACCGCACACTGCATGTGATTGTGCATGATGGTAGTGTATGGGGCCACTAAGGGGAGACCACCAAAACTAATGCCTTCTGCTAGTATTGCAGCTAGAAGAGACCCTATTATTAGAAATCCCCTATCCTTAGCATAGTGGGGATCAGATGAGAATTAACTTATATTCTGAATAATCACTAAAGGAAGATGGTTCAGCAGTTCTGTTATGTGTCATGTATAACAAATAGGTGTGTGGAATGGCCACTATAGTGACAAGCAGTCAGTCATAAATATGGTTATTTATAATAGTTAAGATACATTTGTGTGATCAGTTTCAGAATGCATTGAAGCCATCCTTGGTATGCTACATATGCCACGCACAATTATACAGTGCCCACAGGCTCATGATGAAATGTCTGAGGGCTGAAGATATTCACATGCAGATACTCAACCAGCTAGTAGCTAGTAAAGACCAAGTAAGTTTGCAACATTATAAATTTTTGGTGCCATCACATAATGTCGTGGTCATTCAGTGCAGGTATCCCTTGAGCTATGCAACACTTATGTGAATATTGAGTTAAGAAGAAAAAAATGACAATGCTCAAATTACACCATACTTAAGTTATGCAGTTTTGGGTTAATTTTTACTGTGAATTACATTTGGAACCACTGTAAGTAATGGATTGGTTCCTTATAAAAATTATTTGAAGATTTGCAGATATCATTTTCTATTACACAACCTCTAGTTGAAGAAATATCAAGCAATGATAATCGGTCTCCTAAAAGAAGAAATACTGAACTAACTAAATTTTGACAGTAATGATAATGATTTTAAGTAATTTTCAAGGATTTTTGTACCGATATATAATATGTATTTCATTGTTTAATAACATTTTTATGTTTACGAAACTTGGTAGGGCGTGTAAATAGCCCTACCATGCAGGGATGATAACTTGAGGGCCGAGATGAAAAACAATTAATTTGATGATAATAATAAAATGTAAGATCGTTTTAGCACCACATCAAGTACATAAAACAGACCACTGACCTGCAAGTCACTCCTCAGATACCACCTAAAAAGATGGTATAGGTAGTAGGCTCCTTGAGTTGCTGTGGTGGCACAGGATCTTCTCTGGGCAGTTTCTTAAGTGTACTTCAACCACACAATGTGTCGACAGTTTTATTATTTGGCCGGGCGGAATATGTAAATTTTAGTATTGAAACGGATAAAAAATGAGCGGAGCAAAATATAGATGTCGATTATAGGCGGAACAGATGCAAAGTGATCTGTGGCGCCGTCGCAATATGCCCACGCTAAGGAACATCTTAGCGACAGCGGCGCTGCTTCACGACCTGAGTGGCGCTAAAAGCGATATATAATAATAATTTAATTTTAGTGATATATATTATAATTTCAAATATTAAATATGCCGCTCAACCAAAACTAATACTAGATAAAGATTATTAATTTTTTGCGTTGAAACTCCATAATTTTCGCACCTGGAACGAAACACTCTCTCTGTATGTGTTTCTAAGTTCAAGCACAAGTTTCCACTTATGCGGAACCAATTAACCGCGTAATTCAAGAGATACCTGTATTCATTTCTAGTTTTATTCATTTGTTATCTCCTTATATACATATTTTTTAGCTAATTCAAGTTGCTTTATTAATATGAGCATTGTCACGCAAAAAGGAAAAGTATTGCATGAAATGTGTGAGGAATTTCCCAAATATGGTTTATAATGACATTGCTAATACGCAAAACATAATATGGCCTTCTTTTTTTTCCATATATCCTTTATTGCGAACAAAAGTCAAAAATTTTTTATTCATGTAAACCCAACAGGTACTTATGAATAGTCAAGAATCTACCATAAACATATTTAATTACAGTTATTAGAATACATTTAAATCGGTACAGCTATATTCAACCAAATTGGATTGAATTTTAGTTTATGGAGGTGATTAATTCTATAAATTATTGCCAAAATCTGATGTAAAAAATATCAAACTCCTAACTAGCCCTAGCTAGTCACCAGGTGATCGGGCGTTGTGATTCTTCATTTATGTGGGTGGATCGCAAAAACTGCGACTCGTATATGAGGGTAGTTGTTTAAAAACCACAAAGTTCGTTTGGCTTGCCACGGACTCACGGTACTGATAATATTTACGTTATATGCTGGTTTTTTGTGCAAGAGATTGTGAAAATATCAAATATTACGGTGGTAAAGCGCTATACAAGTGATAACGCGACCAGGCAGCCGTGCATGACGGAGCTACCTCAGGACCAGTCAAGGTGAGTGATTCATCTCGTATTTGGGGATTGCGGTGCCCTGTACTCTCAGATCTAACCGACAGAAAACCTCAGGACCAACCAGCAGAGCTATCGAAGGGGTTTTCACGTGAACACCAGGATTTAGTGCCTTCGGCTATTTCTAAAGAAAAATAAAGGAGCACGAAACACGTATTTATCTAAAAAAATAATATTTAATTTAAATAAGTTTGTATATCTGAATCTCTCTTTAATTTTAATCAAAGCTTGTAAGTTTGGAATCAGCGTGATTTTGCATGGATCCCAAACCACTCATGCACCCTTGTCAATGAAATTGCTGATTCCTGTCTTAAACCCGCTGCGCAATTGGCATCTGGGAGCACTATATATCCTATCTCAATGATCTATATTTGCACGACAAAACGTAGCTTGAGAAGTCATGGAGAGCGGAGTGGAACTCCTCCAAATTGATAAAAGGAAGACTATGCTGATATCCAATCTGACATACCCTGTTCTCCATGGTTTTGGATGTTTCGTATGGCCTACAAGTCTGCAACATCTACCATTTGCAATTAGACCAGATCATACTTCTACCCCGGTTTTCCACGCCATACTCAGGATCAGGAGTACTTCTTTACTAGCTGGACTAAATCAAAAATCCAATATCAGAACAAAAATCCTAAAACCTACATAATTAATGGCAGATTATAAAATGACACAAGGGGACCCAAAAATAACGGGAATTGGGCTGCGGCGGGGAGGGAGAGTAGTCCCCCCCTGCGCCGCAATCCCTCCCTCTCATTGTTCGACCAAATGTCCATTAGGGACACGTTTCCTGAGTTAATGTGCAACGTTCTGTCGCTGTCGACTTAAGGCACGTTTTGGGCTTCAAAATCAGCTCAAAGATGACCTTGAATTCGTGGTTTTTTTATACCACGACGGTGGCAAACAAGCTTGCGGCCCGCTTGTTGGTAAGCGGATACCGCAGCCTATGGACGCCTGCAATATCCGGAATATCACACGCGCGTTGCCGACTCTTCAAAAATTTACTCATTCCCCTCTTGAAGAACCCCATATTGTAATCTTTCGGGAAAACCTCAATAGGGAGCTCATTCCACAATCGGAGCATTCGCGGGAGGAAATTCCTGTGAAACCGCACTGTACGCGACTATTAAGGTTCCAATGCGTGAAGATGAACTCCCTGCCGATGGTAAGCGGTGCGATGGTAGTAAGTGGTTATGGGCATCATACCAAACAACTCCTCCGAACACAACTCATTGTACAAGCGATATAAAACACATAAGTAGGCGAAATCTCCTTAAGGCGAAACTTGAAGGTTCGATACCGCTTGTGGGTTTGGGATCACCAACTATTCTCATAGCTCGTCTTTTAGTCGAGTTAAAAGGTCCAAGTTGGCATCCAGGTGCACCTGCCCAGAGATCACAACAATACTCCATATGGGGTCGGACTTGCCTTTTATATAATAGCAGTCTTTGCCCCGGCATGAAGTACCGCTGCGCTTTATTCAGTACATCGAGTTTTTTGGATGCCATCTTAACCTTATCTTCTAAATGACTTCGGAACTGGGCGTTGCTGGAGATATCGATACTAAGGGTCCCAATACTCTTCGAAATAGTAAGGGATGGGTTTTAGAACTGTGGGGCCACAGTAAATGGGGTTTTCTTAGCGGTGAACGCACAAATTTGTGTCTTGTAGAGGTTAAATTGGACTAAATTATCCCGACCCTAGTCGGAGACTAGATAGGGTGCTTTTGATTTCTGACACTAGTTGGTTGAGACTTTCTTCTACAACGGAATGAGTGATGCTTGCACGACTCATATAAAAAGCGTCTGCGGTACTTGTTTTCTGCACAGCAATGAATGCTGGATGAATGAGAGTATCCGGAAGAAAAGGGCAGATCTTTGAAACACGCCAGCCCACACCGCTCTCTCCGTAAAGCAGTTTCTGTCCAAAAACAGTGTGTCACCAATTGTCCAACCGAATCTGGCCCCAAGGAAAAGGAAAGCGTTTTACCACCGTGAAAGAGGTAAAACAAAAATCGCTGGAAGGCTTAAAGAACATCCCGATAAGTGAATTTAAAAAATGTTTTGAACAATGGAAGGATCGTTTGCAGAGGTGTGTTGTGGTCAAGGGTGAATATTTTGAAGATGATCAAAATTTGGTGTAAAACTATTAAGAAATAAAAAAGTTATGACGAAATTCCCGTTTTTTTTTTTGGGTCCGCCCTCGTATAGCCTTGAACATGACAGCACAATAAAGTTTGGTTAATCTAATTGTCATAGGAGCTCGAATTAAAAGCCTTTTAAATATTTCATGAAAGTGTTCCGATTGCAGTGAAACTTTGCCTCTTTTGTTGACCGGTTATTCTTTTTTTTTTTTCAAATCAAAAGCATCCACAGCCAAATAGTACTGACAGTGCCATGAGAAAAATGAAAAAAATATACTGAAAATAAATTTATATATCTATATTATTGTTAGCTACGTCGCGAATCTAACATTGTAAATATAGATTAATTAGCGTATTTATAGAAATTGAGCGATTAGAATATAAATAAAGACTTTATTTAGAATAGGGAAAATTAAAAATTGTATAGCATAGGGCGTTTTATTTTAGTAATAAGTATTAAGATAGAAAGGGCGAGAGTACGTGTGCACCTCTCGCTCACGCCTAGAACAAAAAACGAGCGCTCTCATTGGCTGACGACTAACTTTTACTCGATAAGCTCGTTATAGTTCATATACGAAAATTGTAAATAAATATCGTGCTGGCAAATTGTACCGTGTAGTCGTTTCTTCGAATAAGTACAGCCAGCAAACAAGATAAGAAAGAAGAATCCCTGAAAATAAATACCAAGAATTGAAGCTGTGTTTGTATTGCAAGTCGGGGCATACTTCAGACCGGACCGGCACTGCTCACCCATCCGAATTTCTGCGTACCTCGCCTCTGCCCAATCTCCGGCGGATCCAGCGACAAAAATCCACACAATACACAATAACTATTATAAAATTGTTAAATACATAATTTTGAAAAATCAAAGATATTAAACAACAACCTACTCAGATCGACTAATTAAGGGCTTCTGTAACCAAATCCGTCGATGTTTGTTTGTTTGTTCAGGTTTCACGCAAAAATCAGCAGGTAGATTTTGATTCAACTATTCAGTCTTAAAGATACTATTCCGACTTAAATAATGCGTTATGTTATATCAAAATCCGTCTAGTACATTTGAAAATACAGCTTGATCTCTGTTTTAGTAGCCGCCATTAAGGTACGAGAGGTCAAGTAAAAGTGGTTCTTTGGTTTTTTATATAAATGTATGATTCTGTCGGTATTTCCCATGTGGCTGAAAACCGAGATTCACGCGGGCGGAGCCGCGGGCAAAAGCTAGTAATGTATATTTGTTATAAAAATTATGGAAAATTGCTTACAGAGTTACTATATGAGTACATTAAGTTACAATTTGTGGTATTTCATCCCACGGCATTAGTTAGCTAATAGTATTTGAAACTAAGTACACTTATTTAGGAAAGTACATGATTATAATTGATGAATTTGAATTCTGTGAAGTGAGAGTTACTAATTACGATTTTCAGGCACAACAGGAATCAACTGAAATTGATAGGACAGAGTTCACACAGTTAATATGCACCGCTGTACAGCACATCGATATTGAACCACTCCCCGACCCAAACGAAAGAACACGTTTCACATTCGAGGAAGATCTCGTAGATGTTAAAACGGAGGTTAAAGTTGAAGAAGGTAAGAATATAAGGAAGTATATATAATTTTTATCATATTAATGCTCTCGCTGTGTCACGTTTCGATAAGATGGTGAAATATTTATTGCGTTAGATGATGTCGGTGGGAAGCAAGTTCTTGTCAAGTTGTGCAGCGGTAACAAGCGGTAAACAGTGCAATATTAAATGTTATTATGTTGCGAATTGCTGGTGTTGTCTGTGTCTGTGTAATTATTAGTGTTGTTTGTGTCTGTGTGTTTGTTAGAATTGCATTTCTGGTGTGGTGTGTTACCGGTTTTATTCATACCGGGAACCCCAGCTCGTAACAAATTGGTGTCAGAAGCGGGACGTGAAGCATGCCGGTTCTATCGGAAAAGGACACTGAGCGTGTTCGCACCGAACGTTAGTCGAACTACCCGCAATGCATCGTCATGCATCCGCGTGTCGCATACAAGGGGTATCGCGCGGCGATGCTCGTATATAATATTTTATTTGTTTTATGTGATGAGTTATATGATGGGTGACATGTGTGAGTGATGTATGTAATAGTGTTATTCTATACATAAATAGATATGGAATAAAAAGAATGATAATGGTTTTCCAGGAGTAATTATATAAATAAAATAGATTAATGAATATATTAAATAAGTATGGTCACCTACATCGTCTATGTCTTCCTTTCACCTTCGTTCGCTCCGAATAGTTCCGATCGCTACTTGAAAATTAACCATCGCTGCGTGAGCGTCGCGTATATTTATAGTTTAGCCCCAGGCTTTTGAGAACAAACGTGGGCCCGCTGGAAACCGTGGGGATATATCGGTGTTACACGAGTTGTAATAAGGCCCACCGATAGTAGACTTTCGTTCTTATGTCGTAGCTTTACGGTTCATTACAGGATATGCGTTAGCTGTAAGTGCCGACTGCCTATTGCCCGCACGCGATGTAAAAATTGCGCGACAAAGTTATCATGACCGCGCAACACAATATTTACAGATGGCGCCAGTTATAAATTAAAAAATTAAGCGATGATATAAAGCCCGCGCTTGGACGCACCTACGTACACACAACAGTAATGTATTGTCACGTCCCAATGAATTGCATGGACCAATATATTTATTTCAAATTGTTTTACAGGTGCTCCTGTTGCAAGCGAATCCAAGCAGGAAGCACAAACCAATAACATTAAAGTGAATAAATCTAAAGACAACATAGATTCAGTTGAAAACACTATAGCGTCTAATCATGAAGTAACGACGTCCTTGTGTAGCGTTAAAACTGACACTTCACCCATCTGGGAAGGTACTACTGACAAAGACAAACATAATCAAAAGGATGGTGTTCCTAAAAGCGAAAACAATTATAATCAGTGGAGGGATTCGTTTGGAATTCAATGTAATGAAGAATATATTGTGGAGACTTTAAATGCTAATGAAGTTAATCTAAGTGATGAAAATAGAGATAGTAAAAAACGGTTCAGTTTAATAATAAACAAAACACAAATTAATGTTGAAGTAATCAAAAACTGTGTTGAGAATGTTAACACCAGTTATCCATGTAACCAGGAATACGATAAGAATGGTTTCAAACAATGTAAAATACCTGAAAATAATTCTACAAACTGTACGACTAATACAAGAGATGGTCATGACGTAATACGGTCAGAAAATGAGAAACAATTCATTTGTGATATATGTAGAAGAAATTACAGTTGTAAAAATGAATTAAAGAGACATGTTCGCACTCATACTGGTGAGAGACCTTACAGTTGTAAAATATGTGATAAGAGTTTCATGCAAATATGTAATTTAAAAATACATGAACGTATACATACTGGTGAGAGACCTTACAGTTGTAAAATATGTGATAAGAGTTTCATGCAAATATGTAATTTAAAAATACATGAACGTATACATACTGGTGAGAGACCTTATAGTTGTAAAATATGTGATAAGACGTACACATTAGCAAGTACTCTAAAAGTACATGAACGTATACATACTGGTGAGAGACCTTACAGTTGTAAAATATGTGATAAGAGTTTCATGCAAATAAGTCATTTAAAAAGACATGAACGTGTACATACTGGTGAGAGACCTTACAGTTGTAAAATATGCGATAAGAGATTCATGCAGATAAGTCACTTAAACAGCCATGACCGTATACATACTGGTGAGAGACCTTATAGATGTAATATGTGTGATAAGAGATTCAAGCGATTTACTCATTTAAATAAACATAAACTTATACATACTGCTAAGGGGCTTTTTAGTTGTAAAATATGTGATAAAATATTCAAGGGAGCAGGTCGTTTAAACATACATGAACGTGTACATACTGGTGAGAAAGTTTGCAGTTGTAAAATATGTGATAAAAGTTTCACGCAAATGAGTCACTTAAACAGCCATCTAATTACACATACTGGTGACAGACCTTATAAGTGTAATAGATGTGGTAAGGGATTCACGCGATGCAGTAATTTAAACAGACATCAACGTATACATGCTAGTGATATAGTTTATAGTTGTAAAATATGTGATAAGACATTCAAGGGAGAAGGTCATTTAAAAAATCATGAACGTATACATACTGGTGAGAGACCTTATATTTGTAAAATATGTGATACAGGATTCACGCATCTAGGTATTTTGAAAACACATACTTGTAATAAAAATGTCACGATAATAAATCATGTAAATTCTGAGGAACGTATACATACCGACGAAAGATCTTATATGTATGAAATATGTGATAAGAGATTCGAGCAAGGAAGTCATTTAAATTGTCAAGCGAAAATAGGCCATTTAAAATATTCTGAAGATATACATACTGATAAGAGATATAAGTGTGAAACATGTGATAAGATATTCACGCAATTAAGTAATTTAAAAAGTCATGAACGTAAACATACTGATGAGAGACCTTATAATTGTGAAATATGTGAGAAGACATTCACGGGGGCAGATATTTTAAAAATACATCAGCGTATACATACTGGTGATAGGCCTCATGTTTGTAAAATATGTGATATGAAATTCAAGCAAATAAGTCATTTAATAAATCATGAACGTAAACATACTGGTGAGAGACCTTACAGGTGCAATATATGTGATAAGAGATTCACACGAGTAAGTGTTTTAAAAATACATACACGTATACATACCGGAGAGAAACCTTACAGTTGTGAAATATGTCATAAAAGATTCACGGATAAAAAGTATGTAAAAAGACATGAACAGATACATACCGGTGAGAAATCTTAGAGTTGTTTCAATACAAACTAGTCATTTAAAAGAAAAGTATAGATATGAAATGCGAACTGATTGATTTGGGTTGTTGGTTTGGTTGTTGTTGAACTGTTTGGTTCCCAGAAAACATTCTAGGTCGTTTATTTTTCTTAATTTAATTAAATGACTAGACCCTGGATTAGTATTGTTACGAGCTGGGGTTCCAGATGTGGATAAAACCGATAATAATACAGTGCACACACTTTATTTTACGCACCGGTAACACAACACAACACTAACAATCACACGGCACAGACAACACTAGCAATTCACAACACTATAACGCCCGATTTAATACGCGCACTATAATCGTTATTTACACTAGTATCACACTAAATGGTGCCGATTCTGTTGTACAGAACTAAACTAAATTTGGGCTCTATCTTTTTCTAATTTCAAACGCTAAAACAAGATAGCAAACATTTATACGACCTACTGCTGACCTACGTTTCTATCAAGCGGTTCAAACACATGTTGCATTTTTGCCTCATCCCATCTTTAGTCCGTGTGTTTCGAAATCGCGCCTAAATTTTTTGAATTTTACGTTCCTAAACGAAACTTACAGCACCAAAATTGTAGCTATCTCATTTTGTCATTTGACTTAGAAAAAGATGGGGACGGACCAAATTTAGTTAAGTTCTGTTACAACAGAATCGGCACCATTATTGTGCTTAGTATCGCACTGTTCACAGCTTGTTACATTGTAACAAGCTGAACAGTTACGTAGTTGGTCCCATAATAAATTGGCCTAACTATGAAGTAACGAAGAAAATGAAACGATACCAATTTTATTTTTCAATATAATCTCCACTAATGCTGATACACTTCTCACATCTGTGAACCAACATCTCTAAGTCTTTATAAAAGTAAGCTCAATGTTTGTCTTCAAAATGACTGAAGACGGCCGCTTGCAACTCTTCATCGCTTAAAAATTTTCTTCCCTTAAGTTCCGCTTTAAAATTGAAAATAAATAATAATCGGACGGGGCCATGTCAGCACTATAAGGCGGATGATCTAGTTCCATGAACCCACATTGACGAACTGCATCCTTCGAAACACCTGCAGTGTGAAGTGGGGCGTTTTCGTAAAGCAACAGGACGCTTTTAGACTTGCTTGCCTCTGCGCTTCTCCTTTATTATGTCTCGCAATTTATATATTAATGAAGCATAATATTCGACATTTACGACTGTATTGCGTTCTTTAAAATCGACCATCAAACCACCTTGGAAATCCCAAAAGATTGTGCACGTGAGTTTTTCGGTGGATTGTTGCATTTTTGCCTTTCTGGGTGCCTTTTCACCCTTATAACACCATTGCATTGATTCGCGCTTGCTTTCTGGATAATAATATAAGACCATAGTTTCATCACCAGTCATTAGTCTCTCGATCACATTCTTTGGGTTTTCTTCACAAAGATCCAAAAACTCGGAAGCACATCGCACTCTCTCCTGTATCTGAACAGCTGAAAGAAGTTTCGGAACCCATCTTGCACTGACTTTTTTCATATGAAGATGTTCACAGATTGTACAATGGACTTTACTTTTAGAGAACCCAAGTCTAGCTGCAATTTCTCTAATCTCTTTGGTTAGAACAATAATTTCGGGAGTGAGTACTTTCACGGGTCGACCGTCATGGCAGATGTCTTCGACGGTTTCTCTCCCGAGGCGAAAATAACCCAATTTTTCACTGTGCTACAAGAGTGAGCAGACTCCTTAAACACACCATCTAATTGTTCTTTTATTTGGACGGGGGATAAGCCTTCTTTAAACGTAAACTTTATGACGCTTCGGTACTCGATTTTCGACATTTTGAAGAAATACGCGATTCTTGTTGTTCAAACCATTGCTAAATCCACTAGACCTTTGATTCCCCACGATCACGAAACACTTCCGCGAAGTATTCGAAAGGTACTTCAAGCGGGCGTCCGAGCATCCCAATCCGCTAGTGGTGGCCGCCGCCGCCTACAAACCTGATCGCGATGCGGTCCAGCGTCACCGCCATCCGCGACTCGTCCAGCACGACCCCATCACCCTCGCGCTTCACGACGCGAGCCGGAACAGCACGTCCTGATCCCCTAGGTAACGCCCTCCCCGACGGGGTCGGAGAAATCCCTGCCCCACCCTGCTTTCTGCCTTCTTACCGAGGCCCGCAACCCCGATGAACCCCCCTACGGCGGCCGTCCAAGCCGAGGCTCGAGACTCGAGGTGCCCTCGTGCTAGCCGCTCCACTTCTCAGCCGTAAAGGCTAGGCTGGAGCGCACTTCGCGGTCGCCATCTTGTCTGGTGACGCTGTAAAGGCCTTAGGACCACCAGCATATCTCACATCGAAAAAAAACCACTGCTAAACTGAGACTACGCTTTTCATGTCGATGCGTGTTCGTATATAAATTACACGATAAATGTATTCTATTCGAGGCGACATAACATGTATCGACAAGTCGTGTAGAACTATATCAGGCCAGTTCATTATGGGACCGACTACGTACATACACACACGCCTTTTTCCTGGCTCTCTGGCGGGGAATTGAACCCCCGGACTCCCGCGTGATAGGCGGCGATATTGACCACTATACTACCGAAGAATTGGGGTAGACGGAGACCACTTCTTTCCACTTACTATGATCTTTTGATGTGGCAATCCGTAGTCCACTTTTCGTTCCCGCGGGATCTAGATAGATATGTCGGGTGGCGATTCACGACGCCGTCATTTTTACAAGGTTCAAAGTGTTAAAATTCCTCAGTGCGTCCCCACGAAAAGCAAATGTAAAACAGGTGCACCCAAACGGAGCCCCGTATGCTTTGGTAAACGTAGCCATCATCTTGGGTGTAGCCGTGCAGCCATCGGCTTAGTGGAGAGGAAAGAAAAGAGATTGAAGTAAGGAAGGTGTATTGAGCAAGGAATATGGAATTTGGGAAAAGGACTATAGGATATTACTATCTCTGAAGGAGTAGGAAGAGACAGTAGGATGATAAATTTATTTCAAATTGACTTATGTATAGCCGCGGGTTTCCTATCGAATAAAATTAATTTAAAGTCAAAGCCTGGGATCCGGCAATTTGTAGTTTTACCGATTTTATAAACTTAGGGGTGGTGATCGGTGAAGATACAGAATTTTGGTATTGGAAAGACAAACAAATAAAGGACATAACAATACATAGACCCATTGTTAGTAGGGTTAATTAGACAAACAATAGGAAATACAGATATGTACTGGTTAGTGTGTTAGGAAGGAAATTATTTACAGTTTGATGTTGTTCGTATTTACAAATTTACATAAAATAGGGATAAAGGAGGGAGAAAATGTGTAAGAAGACGCAGGACGAGGAATTTCGGAAGGGAGGATGTCATACATGGAATAGCGTAGTTTAGGGCAGCAGAAGATGTGAATCACATCTTCATCAAGTCCACATTCGCACAGGGCAGTACTCCTGATCCTGAGTTTGACGAGGAAGACTGGGGTACAGGAATGATCTAGTCTGAGTCTGCAAATGGTAGATGTTGTAGACTTGTTTGGCTTACGGAATTTTAAAAACCATGGAGAGCAAGGAATGTCGGGTTGGATATCAGCATAGTGTCTTCCTTTTACCGATTTAGAGGAATTCCACTGCTCTTTCCATGATTTTTCAAGCTGCGTTTTGGCGAGCAGACAGGTCATTGGGATAGGATTTATAGTGCTCTCGGGTACCAATCTGTGTAGCTGATTTAGCACAGGAATTAGCATTCATTGCCAGGGATACCTGAATTTATTGTACGTACCATGTATTTATTTCTAATTTCCTCAGAATAATAACAAGCATAGAAGTAGTCCTATGACGTTTGCGTGTACACTCCCATAGACAACACCAAATTACTTGTGTTGGGTCTTGTTTTGTCTATGTATCAATATCGATGACATTATTTTCATAAAACATATAACAATTTGAAGTAAATTTCTCAATAATGTCAATCATGAAACATAAGTAAACAGTTTCACAGTAGTATATTATCAATAATTATCATTGTAAGTTTTGTAAAGTGGGGACCTAATGTCCATACTACAGGCAAGCTAGGTAGGTATTTGATATGGATCTAATCAGTGCATTGGTGGTGTAGTGGTTTTAAACACGGCTTACGATCCAAGGGTCATGGGTTCGAACCCCGGTCCCGTACCGCTAAGTTATTATTTGTAATTCATCTACGGTCTACATTGTAGACACCAATGTATGTAACGGAGAAGATAAAGTTCGTGAGGAAACCTGCATGCCCGCATGGGTGTGTCAAGTCTACCAACCCGCACTAGGCCAGCGCGGTAGA
>WUAW01012486.1:8132-22295 GCA_017165845.1 Thaumetopoea pityocampa | reverse complement strand
AACATAAACTCCTAAATCAAATGTATGTTTCTTTGGTACAAAGTATACTAAGGTATTGTATACCTATCTGGGGTGGAGCAACGAAAGAAAATTTTTTGGAAGTGGAACGAGGTCAAAGATCACTCCTTAAAGTGATGTACTTTAAGCGTCGCCGATTTCCAACTACAGACCTTTACAAACTAAGTGATGTGTTAAGCGTGAGGCAGTTATACATTCTATTGACTGTCCTTAGACGACACAAAAGCTTACCGTATGATTGCAATTTGCCAACATCTAGACGGAAATTTAATGTCGATAAATATCACCGTACAAGAACATCTTTTGCTAAACGAGAATTTAATGCCAGGTCTGCACTCCTTTATAATCACATTAATAAAATGATCGATATATATAAATTAAAATATCGAGAATGTAAAAGATCTGTGACCGAGTGGATAAAAAATCTAACATACACGGACACTGAGACACTGTTGAAAATTTAGATAAACCCGTAATAATGTCATCACAAACACTTATTTATTGTCTTTTATATAAGTAGGTACCTAACGCTCAAACACCCACTCGCATCATACACATACACGCACGCACACGTACACGCGCACACACGCACACACACACACACACACACGCACACACACACGCACGCACGCACACACACACGCACGCACACACACACGCACGCACACACACACGCACGCACACACACACACACGCACACACACACATGCATGCTCACGGTATCAAAGGTAGCCATATTGATATTTCATTTTAAAATATCTACTCAAAACTCAAGTGAATCCATATATTTTTGTTTTGAAAATATTCAAAATCTTCTACATTCATTATTATAATAACAAGTAATATAATATAAATAGTCTATGCTTTACAGTATGTTTTTTTCATTTACCCAAAAATGTCTAAAACTGAGATAGCCGCCATTGATTCTGTACGACTCATATTATAATCTCTTTGCTACACACAACACCACAGAGTACCTTATAAAACTACACAACAGAGTCACAGAGTACATTTTTCTTACGATACACATTAGTATTCTGTGTTTATTTTCTGTTCTGTGTTATTTTCACTGAAATATGGATAGATTAGCTATTTGTCGTATATGTTTAAATGCAGATATTTTTCAACTGATACCGAACACGCAACTGAAAGATTTATACGAAAAATTAACTTCAATATCGGTATGTAAATTATGCTGACCTTTTTATAATCTTAGTTCCCAAAGTGTCCAGGTGGACCCCCAGAGGTCCACGGGAGACTTGACGGGAGTCTACGTTGGCGTAGGTAAATTTCAATAGTTAGATCTAATCTTCACATTTTTGTCGAGTTTTGGGAATATGGTAGAAATGTAGCTGCAGGGGGTCCACCGGAACCAGCTAAATTTTGAAAAGGGTCTATGAGAAAAAAGGTCTGGGAACCTCTGGCTTATAATTTACGCTATACGACCCACTTTATAGGCAAACCAGAATTATTTACGAACATGTGATGTCACAGTGAAGGGATGTGGGCTCTTCACTAATCTAGGAGCTTATGCCATACTAGCTTTTACCCGCAGCTTCGTGTACGCAAATGTCGGTTTTCCGCTACATGAGAAATCCCGACACAATCATAGATTTATATAAAGTTTCTGGACCACTTTTACCCGCCCTCTCGCTCGTTAACAGTAGCTACTATAACCCGGATCAAGCTTCTTATTCAAGGTATCTTCAATTCTACTGGACCGATTTGATGTCGCAGTATTTAAGTCGGAATAATAGCTTTAAGACTGTTAGTTTAACCAAAATCTACCTGTTGGTTTTTACATGAAGCCCAGACAAACAAACATCGACGAACTTGGCTTCAGAAACCCTTAATTAGTCAATCCGAGTGGGTTGTTTTTAAATATTTTTGATTTTTGAAAATTTGACATTTAATAATTTTATAATAGTATCTTATCTTAATGCCCCCAACTAGGTGAGGCGAAGGCCTCAACGCACTTCGACCTAATGGGATCTTTTATACTGTCCCAGTTGTGCTTGGCCTCAGCCCTCTTATACTAATTACTTAAGTACTGCCAACATTCATTCAGTGAAGAGTCAATAGTCCTCTGGTCTGGGGAAATATATATAATAGGATATTATAATAGTATACATCCATGGGGGGTTTGCTGTCAAACACCACACCGCATGTGATTGCGGCAGTGTACAGGGCCACCAGTGGGCCAAAACTAATGCATTCTGCTAGGACTACAGCTAGATGCTCTCTCCACTAAGGTTAGATTATCAACCACCCAGGACTGGATCAAAGTTAAATTAAATGATTTGCTTTCACCTGAATTATTGGAGTCATCACAATTATTTATAGTGTTGTTTATATTTATTTATACATTAAGTATATTTTTTATATATGCCTTAGTATTTTGTACATTTATGATGATTTCATTTGCTGCAACATCCACTTCATCTGCTCTGCGCTATCCAAAGATTGACTTGTGGAAAATGCTGCTGGTATTAAGGCTCCACCTTTATATATAATATATATGAAGTATAAAATAAATAAAAGTATTAGATTCATTATCATTGGAGTAGTGGGGATTAGATGATAGTTATCGCACACTCTGAAAAACCACTCCTGGAACATGGTTCAGCGGTTCTGTTAAATGTATTGTACAAAATAGGGTGTGAAATGGCCACTATTGTCAGAAACTCGGTCATAAATATGGTTTCATATAATAGTTAAGATACATTTGTGTGATCAGTTTCAGAATGCAATGAAACCATCCTTGGTATGCCAAATATGCCACGCACACTTATACAATGCCCACAGGCTCATGATGAAATGTCTGAGGGCTGAAGAAATTCTGCCACAGATGCTCAATCAGCTAGTAGCTAGTAAAGAGCAAGTAAGTTTGCAACATCAAAATTGTTTGGTCCCATCGCAGCATGATGGTGTGGTCAAAAACCAATATTCATTTATACTTTTATTAATTTGTTTTATTTAATATATACATATTTTTTAGTTGACTGTTAACTTGAGAATTGACACACAAAAAGGAAAAGCATTGCATGAGATGCAGTAGAAATGACCTGAATTGTAGTAAAAAAATATGGGTGTCACACATTGCAGCATTGCTCAAGTACTAAACATAATAGTTATATATTATTTGAATGGAGAAGGAAAACTTCGTGAGGAAACCTGCATGCCCACACGGGTGTGTGAAGTCTACCAAGCCGCACTAGGCCAGCGCGGTAGACTACGGCCTAATCCCCCTCCTGATCGAGGGAGGTCCGTGCCCGTATAGTAGGGACGATATGAACTGGGGATGATGATGAATATTCGAAATTCGAAATGTATGCCACTAAGTAAACTCAGAAACAGAACGATGTAATTACAACTGGTCAATTTGAATTCTATGAAGTGAGAGTTGATAATTGTGATTTTCAGGTACAACAGGGATCAATTCAAATCGACGGAACAGAGCTCACACAGCTAATGTGCACTGCTGTCGAGCACATCGACATTGAACCATTCCCCGACCCAAACGAAAGAACACCTTTCACATTCGAGGAAGATCTTGTAGATGTTAAAACGGAGGTTGAGAGTGAAGAAGGTAAGAATGATACTATAACATACACTCATTCTGTGTTGGTATAATCGTTCCTGTTTGTTTAAATCTCCTCTGTTTTGTTACCATGATAACTATTGATGACTACGCTAATTACTAATAAGTTAGATAAGTAAACCGTTTGAGTGCTGAAGAATTTTCGTATATACCACTCTTGCTGTAGATATTGTTACAAGGAAAAGATCTTTTTTTTTCTATTACATAAAACCTTTATTACTATAGTGTGCGCTAGTTTATACATTAATATAATAGTATTAAAAAAATATGAAGCGCATTACAATCCTTTAAACGTTGAGGCCAGTCATTAATTGAAACACGCAGTTTCTCAATGGGAAAATTCTTTATTGCCAATCTTATGGATAAGGGACTCCAAATATTATGGCGTTTAGAGTATGCCATACTCTCTAAAACTGACCATAAATCATAATTCTCCGGATTAAGATCAGGACTAGATGACGGTCAGTCTTCAGCTCTGATGAAGTCAGAAACGATTGTTTCCAACCACACTTGTATGGATCAAGCTTTATGGCCTGGTGCTGAGTACTGCTAAAAGGACCATTTTAGTTATGGAACATGATGTGGCTATGTAGTGAAATAGATCGCCATATCACGCCGGAAGATCTTCCGGCCATACGGGTGTTGTGTCTGGCGGGGCCTGCCACCGCCCCGACGGTAGATGTCAGGACGTTGTATATAACGTTAAGTCGCTATTAAACTCATGCGCGTGATTCAGACTTCTAATGTCATTATTTTAATCCAGCGCCATCTGTTGAGAATGTGTGGTATGTGGCTATGTAGTGAATTAGATCGCCACATCGGTGTTGTTAAGAGGTTTAACCACCTTCTCAAGAATCCTATCTTGATACACCTGTCTTGATGATTTGACACTTTATTCGCAAAAATATGGCTCATTCACTTCTTGATTGTTAACACCCCACCAAACCATCACCGAAGTCGGATAATGCCCACGTTGTACTCTGCTTACAAATTGAGACTGATTACTATCTCGTTTTGGCGTTTGACATTAGAAAAAGATAGGGTGGGACCGAATTTACCGACATAGTCTCTGGGCCGACGCATTACGTGACCGAACGGCATCACGACATTTGTTTTCTTTTGTTACTAACACACATCACAAATACTTTTAGTTTCAATGTGCATGCTCATGTTCATGTTTTTAGTTTCAATGTTTCATCACAAATATTTTTAGTTTCAATGTGCATGCTCAGTTTCATGTTTTTAGTTTCAATTTTTCATCACAAATATTTTTAGTTTCAATGTGCATGCTCATGTTTAGTTTTTAGTTTCAATGTTTGATTACAAATATTTTTAGTTTCAATGCGCATGCTCATGTTTTTAGTTTCAATGTTTCATCACAAATATTTTTAGTTTCAATGTGCATGCTCATGTTTAGTTTTTAGTTTCAATGTTTAATTACAAATATTTTTAATTTCAATATGGATGACGAACCACGACGCCACCATTTCGTAAGGTTCAACTGTTAAAGTACCTCATTGCGTTCTCACGAAAAACAAAAAAACCCACAGAGCCCTGCATGCTTGGATAAAGCTAGCTATCATCTTGGATGTATCGGTCCATGCTATCGTCGCATGCCTCGGTCTAGCCAAATAGTCATCGGCGCGGCAGCCACTGGCTTTGTGAAGAGGGAAGCATAGAGGGTGAGGTAGAAAAGGTGTATTGAGTAAGGAATATGGTATTTGGGAAAAGGACTGTAGGATATACGATACTATTATCTCATAACGAATAGGAAGATAGTGGAAAAGCGTGCTAAGAGGATAATTGGCGACAATGACGTATTTGACGCCAATCTCCAAAGCCTAGAGCATAGACGAAGGATAGCCAGCCTATCGGTATTCTATAAGATTAATTTTGGAGAGTGTGTACAGGAATTACACGATATAGTTCCTCCAGCTCCCTTCCATCATCGGACGACTAGACGTACAGTGGGTTATCATCCCTACCTGGTTGATGTTCCGACCATCCGTACTAAACGTTTTGCTTCGTTCTTAACGCGTACGGCCAAGGACTGGAATAGTCTGCCGGCGTCGGTGTTTCCCTCCGATTACAATGTGAACGTTTTCAAGAAAAGAGTGAACAGGTTTGTACTAGGCTAGTGCGCTCTACCACCTAAGACTACATCGCCACTTACCATCAGGTGGGATTGTAGTCAAGTGCTAGCTTATTACAATTAAAAAAAAAGATACAGTAGTAGCTTGTGGTGGCCGGGGTTGCTTACCTGTATAATTACGTCTATTTGCTGGACAAGCTAAAAGGCTAAGTATTTCCTGACCAAATTAAGTACTCTAAAGTTAAGTCGTAAAATAACGGTAAATAATTTTAAAAATATTCCAACTGTACTTATGATAACGCATAACATAGAAACAAATTTCGCGTTATCAGACTAGGTTTGCTGTGGAATTGGGTGGATCTACCAGTTCCCACGACACGGGTAGAGTTAGGTAGATAACCTACTTCTAAACACCAGACAGCATACACCTTAGCAGGGGTACTAGAGAACACCGTCCAAGTGTCAATTATAAAATGAATTATTTGTTATCCGGTTACGAAAGAAACTTTACTAAAATACTTACTTGCATGGGCGTACCCAGAGTAGGGCAGGGGGGGGGGGCAGCTGCCCCCCCCCCTGGATTTTGTTTATGTCCTTACTAACTATCCACTTTTGTCGATAAAAGTTAAGAAAAAATCTTTTTGCCATTTGCAATAATACAATATACAACTTTTAAAAATAGCTATTGTATAATTAAAGATTTTATATAAAAAATTACCTATTTTAATTTATGTTTATTTGACTAGATGCTTATAAAAAATCTGAATTGCCCCCCCCTGGCCCAGAACCTGGGTACGCCCATGCTTACTTGCTCGTAAATCTTTGTATTCATCTCTTGTATCACACCTAAAACTATTTACACACAACAGTAATGTATTCTCACGTCTCGGTGAATCGCATAGGCTGATAAGAATATTTCAAATTGTTTTACAGGTGCCCCTGTTACAAGCGAATCCAAACCAGAAGTACAAATCAATTACAGCATAGCGAATAAATTTGAAAATAACTCAGATTTAGTTAAAAACGCTGCGGCGTCTAATCATGAAGTAACGACGTCCATGTGTAGCGTTAAAACTGAAACTTCACCTATCTGGGAAGGTACCACTGATAGAGACAAACATAATAGACACAACTGTGTTGCCAAAAGCGAAAATAAATATCACTGGAGTGATTCTTTTGAATTTCAAAATAAGGAAGAATATATTGCTGAGGCTTTAATCGGCAATAAAAGTAATGTCAGTGATGAAGATGGAGATAATAAAAAACATGTCAATTTAATAATATCAAATGTAACAGTAAGTAATGTTGCCATAAATGAAAACTGTGATCAGAATTTCAGTTATCCATGCGACCAGAAATCAGATACGGATGATTTCAAACAGTGTAAAATATCTCAAAACAATAATACAGACTGTGAGAATAGTACAAAAGATAGTCATCTCGTAGCAGCATCTGAAAATGAGACTCAATTCACTTGTGATATATGTAAAAGAAACTACAGTTGTGCGAGTGAATTAAAAAAACACATTTGTACTCATAATGGTGAGGGACCCTATATATATAATAAAAAATTCACAAAAATAAGAAATAGAAAATGCAATGAACGTGTACATACCGGTGAGAAACCTTATAGTTGTAAAATGTGTGACAAGACATTCAGGGTAGTTGGTAATTTAAAAATACATGAACGTATACATACTGATGATAGACCTTATATTTGTAAAATATGTAATAGAAGTTTCAAGCAAATAAGTCATTTAAGAAGTCATGAAGGTACACATACCGGTGAGAGACCTTATAGTTGTAAACTGTGTGACAAGAGATTCACACGAATGGGTATTTTAAAAATACATGAACGTATACATTCTGGTAATAGGCCTTACATCTGTAAAATTTGTAATAATACCTTCACGCAAATGAGTCATTTAAAATGTCATGAACGTATACATACTGGTGAGAAACCTTATAGTTGTAAAATATGCGATAAGAGATTCACGCAGAAAAATTATATTAAAAGACATGAACGGATACATACTGGTGATGAAACTTAACAGTTGTAGAATAAACTAGCTTTTGCCTGCGGCGCCCGCATCAGTGTCGGTTTTCCGCTGCATGGGAATACATACATACACTCACGCCCTTTTCCCTGGCCCTCCGGCGGGGAATCGAACCGCGGTCTTCCGCGTTACAGGCGGGTATACTGACCACTATACTAACGAAGAATCGGGGTAGGCAGAGACCACTTCTTTCCACTTGCTACGAGCAAGGTGGCTATCCGTAGCCCACTTTTCGCCCCCGCGGGAAACGAGACGTGTCGGGTGGCGAACCACGACGCCGCCATTTTAAGGTTCAAAAGCGTTAAAATACCTCATTGAGTTCCCACGAAAAAGAAGGAAAGGAAAGAGGAGATAGGAAAGGAGTATGGAATTTGGGAAAAGGATTATAGGATACTACTATCTCGGAAGGAATAGAAAGAGACAGTAGTAGCTCGGGAGCCCGGGGTCGCTTACCCGTCTACTTAAGTCTATTTGCCGGACAGGCTAAAAGACTAAGTACTCCCTGACTTGGGAAATCCCGACAAAATCATTGATTTATATAAAAAGCTTAAGTCCACTTTTACTTTACCTCTCGTACCTTAGCGGCGGCTACTAAAACAGGGATCAAGCTGTATCTTCAATTTTACTGGACCGATTTTGATAAAAAACGCTGCAGTATTTAAGTTGGAATAGTACCTTTAAGATTAACAGTTTAAACCAAATCTACCTGCTGGTTTTTGCGTGAATTAAGGGTTTCAGTTTTTTTTAAATATCTTTGATTTTTGAACATTTGACATTTAACAATTTTATAATAGTATAGTTATTTAGATGTAATAGAAAATTCGTAGAAATCAACTATTTCAAAGAAACATAGATCTGAAATACGAACTACTAGATTTGGTGTACTCCAGGGAATCGTTCTAAATAGGTGGTACCCACAGTTTTTAAACAATTTTGTGATTGCAACAATGTAATGCTTGAAAATTACTTTTTCGTTTCATTTTTCTATTTGTGTTAAGAGGAAGTGAGTTACTTTTAAAGGGAAGTTTTTAAAGAGATATGTTGCTTTTTATGTCTATGCTAAGTGCAATAAACATTTAAAAATAATACCATCATTTTATATTATCTGTAGTTCAATCTATTTATAGTATATTCAACTGGGCTTGAGATTTCTCCCTCTGGAGTGCAATATTTCTTAAAGTTATATATATTTCTTAAAGAAAAGGCATAAGCACTATTTGATCCCGGTTTAACCATGTTCGAAACGATAACAACACGACTTCAGAACGTATTAATAACACCGAAATGCCAACACCATGAATTTAAAAAATAAAACAAATTTAACAAAAGAAAGAAAATGCAAGCAACGCGCCCGTATCAACAAGTTGTTCGACAGTGAATATGGCGGAGTTTTGGCGCCAACCCGAGTGAACCGTCACTTGAAGTTTTATTTTAATGTTTTACATTAGTTTATTGTGATGTTTAATATATAAATTGGTGTTGTTTTGTGTATTAATCATGAACAATATTGAAACATTGGAATAAAACTGTGATTAACATAGCAAAGTGACTGTATTTTTTTCAAGGCATTTTGCGTGATCAAAGTGGTATTCTTCGGATTGACTTCAAAACTCCCAAGAGGCAATAAAATGTGATATTATTAATTTGATAATATTTAATATTATTAATTTTTTGATATTATTAACTTGATATTATTGAAGTACGTTCCAATTTTTGAGAACAGGATTTTAAGCTTATTTCACACGTGTACTTTATTTTGAAAAATATTTTAAATGAAAAAATCTTATAACGAGTAAAAAAATCAATTAAAAGGATCTTTTGAAGTATTTAAATGTGTAGATGTACTCAACAAAATACTAGCTATAGTTTTATCAATTATAGTATTCTTCATGTCAAAATATTCTTTAATACTAATCAAGAGTGACCTATAAACAAACCTTTTTATGGTTTGTTCACCTTTCGTCTCACGCACAGTTGACTGTTGAATAGACAATAGTAGTCGTATATATATTTATGGTTATCTCTCCGATCATATTGTAATGGCATATTGTATTTTGAATAAATTCTTCATCTAATAATAAAACAACATTATTTTAAATTGGATTAATTTATTTTAAGTCCTAAAAACAACAGATGTATCACACTGGAAGAAGGGAAAAGAAAATCGTCTAAAAGTACTATTAGATCGATATAAAAACGTAAAATATACTACCTCAGGTTTAATCGCTTACACTTGGGTGAGTCGCTTGTTTTTTTTTACAATTCACAAACCTTTTTATCTGTTGACAACGCAGTTTAATGTATGAATTCGTACACTATGAAAGTCCTTTTAAATCTACATAGTGCTATTTTTAATTCACTAATAATATCTTAGAAACTAATTCTGGTGTTCAAATAACAACTATGTGGGACGGAGATGGAAATCTCAAAAAGTTTTTTCATTTGCCCATACTAAATGTACAATGGTGCTAATTCTGTTGTAACAGAACTTAACTAAATTTATTCTCTCCTTTTTCTAATGTCAAATGCAAAAACGAGACACCAAACATTTATAGCGAGGACCAATCTAAATTTCTATGAAACATTTCAAAGTGTTGCGCTTTTGCAGATTTTTTGTCCGTATATACCGACGTCGCGTCTAAATCTTTTAACTTTGACGTGTCTAAACGAAACTGACAGCACCAAAATTGTAGCTATCTCGCTTTGGCCTTTACATTAGAAAAAGATAGGGAGAGACTAAATTTAGTTAAGTTCTGTACCGCAGAATTACCACCAATATTGCCCTAAGAGGTTATTAGTGAATTAAAAATATGTACATACATTCGAAGAAATTTATCATCCTTCTGGCTAGAGTTGAGGAATATAATAGTAAACTAATATGTATGTTTTTATATAAGAGGGGGCAAACTTGCAAGCACCTGACGGTAAGTGATCACCGCTGTCCATAGATACGCGTAACACCAGATGGATCGCAGATGCATTGCCGGCTTTTAAGAAAAGTGTAAGCTCGTTTCTGGAAGGTCCCCAAGTCGTATTCGATTGAAAAAACCACCACTGGGAGCTTGTTCCATAGGATAATGGTGTGTGGAAAGAAATTGCGCGAGGAACGCACAATGTACGTGGAAAGAAATTGCTCAAGAAACAGTGGTAGATCGCCAACTATCCAAGCGATGACAGTAAAATTTTAAATTTTGGCGAGATGTGCGGTGATGGAATTCAGCGGCTGGAATTAGCCCAAACAATTCCTCGGAACACTCCCCGTGATAGATACGATAGAAGATGCAGAGAGATGCTGTGTCTCCGCAGGGATAGCGGGTCTAACCGATTGGCGATCGCTTGGTCGTCGACGATATGATTAGTTTGCCTATTATTTATTCGTTTCTATCTGGGATATTGGGAGTATAGTTCTTAGGTTACATTAGAACATAATTTAGCACCTGAAAAAAAAAATTAAACAACTTCGCTATTTGTCCAAGTTTATTTAATCACTTATCTAACATAACTAAGACCTTTACTTCTGGCACGAGGTGTGGCTGTTCACAATGGTATGTTGGTACCTGCATTTATGTACGGCAGTGAATCGTGGGTATAGCAAAAGAAGAACGAATGTCGCGTGAATGCGGTGGAAATGCGTTCCCCGCGGAGTATCTTTGGAGCCACCCTGACTGGCCGATTGAGAAGTAGCGTGATGTTTTGTGTGAAGTTGAAGTATGATATGGTAACAAGGACTAAGAAAGGAATACTGCAATAATTGGTCATTTAGAAAGGATGAGTGAGATTCCTATGACCGACGAATGACGAGATTATGTTTCATAGTCGGACAAAACAAATATTCCTCGAGTACCTATCGATTACATTCCCTGTGTAACTTATGTAAGATTTTTTAATGATTTGCTGTAGGGCACTGGCATAACATTAACATCCTTTCATTTCTTCTGTTGATTATTATGAGAACCAGCTAAGGGATGTACTAGGATAGACAGCAGCTTTATTCTGTTATTCAATCAAAATCTACCGTGGTTATCAGATTAATTAAAAGCGCCCAAATACAATCAGATACAAGATTTATTATAGAAAAGTGTAGATACAATGGCTTTACTTAATATTTAATTATATATTAGTAAAACAGACCTATGCTCATGGTTGCCGCTAAAACAGGAAGGGAGGAATAGATGACAAATAGTTACCATAGACGATACATGTTTTACTTTTTTTAATACGGCAAAGCCTAATTCCAACAGTGGTCACTAAAATGACTGCCAAGCGTGGAGATTATGACAAATCGCTCTTTTTGACGAGAAGGCTCATGTCCAGCAGTGGACTTACACTTGCTGATGATAATGATGAATGGTGTATCCGAACTGGAAAGCGTAGTGTGGGTCGACCACGACCAGGTGGACCGATGACCTAATTAAGGGCGCGAGCTATCGATGAATGTATGCGACTCATGGTTGCTCAGTTTCGATAATTCGCTTTAATTGGGCTCGTGTCTTATGCTCGTGATAAATCTATTTCACCGGGCCTCTTCCAAACAATTGAAATTGCACTGTCGCTAACCATCTAATTCTTACAACCCATTAAGATTCACCAGGCCGTTCGTTGTTTGTATCAGCTGTTCAAACCAGAGATGATCGCGGGTTAATACAAATCATTAAATAGATTGGAGGGCAGAAGTAACACATGATTTATTGAAGAAAATATAAAAGATAGTTATAAAAACTTATATATGAACAAATATTTAATTCATTTATTTGTGATGCCATAAAAATAAAATAATGTTTAACCAAAATATTTTTATAGATGGAAAACTTTTATATATGTGGTAGATCAATACGTCGCAGACCGTACAAATATAAACTGCGGGCCTTGCTTGGACAGCTCTGATTTATATGATCGTATGTGGACAAAACTAAAAATAACAGCCAAATATTTTTTCTTCAATTCAATGAAACCTTGAGTTTAACCATAAGTCGCTGCGTCGTCGCCAAGAGTAGTGGCCGGGCCTAAAAGTAATTAGCTTTGATTCAAACTGAGAAATATTGTTGGACGTAGATAGCCTTTACAGCGTCGCCGAACAAGATAACGATTGTAGATTGCACTCCAGCTTTTATCCTAAAACAAGTTTCTCTCCGAGGCGACTAGCACAAGATATCTCGAAAGCGCTTGGGCAATGGAGGAACGGATTTTTTATCGGGGCTTTAGACCTTGGTAGAGTATTATACCTAATAGCGGCATTTTATTTAGAAGTAAAAGTCGGGGTGCAGCCTGCGTTTACATGTACCTAAAACTACGAGTACATATGTATGTATATACAACAGTAATATCTAGGACCATTACAGTAATCGTGAACAATACTAAAATAAAGCTAACATTTCTAAGTGACTATTTTTGAAGCCAATAAGTATGTGGGAACTTCCGCCTAGTCAACCTGGTATTCATCGGTTTGGCGTCAAAACTCCCACGAATCATGCACAGTGGGTTAAGACTACATCGCCACTTACCATCAGGTGGGATTGTAGTCAAGAGCTAGCTTATTACAACTAAAAAAAACAATAAAATGAGATACAACACCGCTGTGGGGAAGGATGCGCGTATTGTATAAATAAAAACAAACTTGAATGACTCCTGTTCATCCGCACATAAAATATTGATTTACAAAAATGAAATATAATGTATACATACTTGTGAAATTTTCGCACCGTAGCCCACTCGATTCTTCCTTTGTTATAAAGGATAATTATAGTATATATAGTTATAATTATAATAACCTAGCAACGACGCTCGAAATTCAAAGGAGAGTGTGTGCGGCCAGAAATGAGCCTCCATACCGCTTTATTTTGTGAAAATTATATAACTTTGTTAGAAAGAATATGGGCTAGAATCCCTATGCCTTAAAACTAAAAAAAGAAAATATATTCGTCATCCGAGCTGATGACATGACTTTTAAATGTTCAGATTTTAATTCTACCGTTTAAAAGCTTGTATATGTACCTTTCTCTTTTAAACTTACGTTATTATATATATTTGTTTCAGCTAGAGAATATAACAACATATCACGCCGGTGACGCCGAGATCTTTAACTGACGTCGACGTGTGACGCATCTGCCACTGATTTAATCGAATTTTATTTTTATTAGAATTAGACGTATTTTTGCTTCACGTAATCATCACATACTGTAATCTAACGTTACAGTTAAAGTCATAATCGATAAACTACTTTAATTACATCAGTTGTAAATACCGGAATGAACATGGCCGCCCCACCGATCTACAATCCAGTAAGTTTCCATATTTTCATTAATTTACGTATAATAACCATCGTATACCATATTTCATTTATTTTCAAGGGCATCCAGAACAATTCGGAACCATCACTGAGTAAATACAACACTGTT
>WUAW01012477.1:4335-18873 GCA_017165845.1 Thaumetopoea pityocampa | reverse complement strand
TGATTTACAAAATGGGTATAATCCAATTTTAAACTGAAACGCTTCTTCTGATAAATTGCAAAAATGTTATTGGATGAGCGATATATAGGTATATGATACAATGCGTCCGGCATCGTATTAGAGATTATTTAGGGACGGATTCTACATCTCATCCCCACTCTAAAACTACATTTTTAACAAATTTTTTGACAGGTTTTTATTACGGAGTCTTTTTAATCTGTTTCTTTTAACGTTTTATATTGTATTTGGTGTCTGTCGGTGCAAAATATTATATCCATTCAAAAAAGAAGTTAGTGGATATGTGAGTTAATGCTTTTTTTTCATTCGAGTACATACACAAAAAACGTACACAAAATTGAAATGGTCGTGCCTGGGAAGGAGTAGGGGGGTAGGACTCATTGGGGAATCGTTTTAGAGTGAGATATAAAATATCGCACCTAAATTATCGTTAATACGATCCCAGATACATTAGGTAGGTATATATTTTCTCAAGTGTTATCAGATTTAAATTTCATAATTGCAATACACACTACCTTTAATGATTTAGACACAGCGAATTAGCGACAGGTTACCCAAGTGGTGATTAAATACCAATTAGCCCGATCACAAAGAATACCCTCGCTTTTATTTGATTTAAATGGTGATATCCAACGCATATACAATGTTACCCAATACCCTCATCGATGAAATTAAAATTATTCAATTAAACAATTAAATCAGGCAAATAACTACTATAAAATATAAATAAGAAAATAAATAAATAAATAACTAAATAAATAAATAGATATTGCTATATGTTATTTATTTATTTATATATTTCTTTATTTTCTATTAAACAAGTGTGAAATAATGACCAAATATTAAACACTGTTATGAGAAGTGGGTACAGGGATTAGGAGAAAAAAATACAGAGAGAGAGTTGAAGTTTATTTACTTATACCGCGTTTAATGGACGCGTGCCGCGTCGTAAGCAAGCCCTTGCGGAGCACTGACTTGTCTCTTCATATTCACACTGTTCACTTCTTTACTTTTCACTTTATCTTCTTCGCTTCTTGAACTCGCTTTTACTGTATTGAACTTTCCGCTGAGCGAGCCACGAGGCCGTATGTACCCAAGGCCGTAGCCAGCGGGGGGATCATACCCCATGATCCCCCCGAAATGTAAAAAAATAAATGGCTACGTACTTGTATGTACCTCGGCTCGCCGAAGGTCCTAGTTGATCCAAATTCCTTTTTGTATGTCTTATGTTTTCTCTAGAAATTTCGAGGAAGAGAATTTCGAAATGTCAATGTCGAGGCTGAGCTAGAGGTATTAAACTTACGTCAGACGGTTTCACACTGTGGTTGGTACGTTTTATAAAATTATTCAATTACTTATAATTTGTTACATACAGTAATGTAAAATACAGTTCATGTTTATCTTACTACGTTATTAACTAAATTTAATTCATTATTTTAATATACAATCAGCAAATACTTATGATATCAATACACTCCATTCAGTGGTTGCCTGGATGAGATCGCTTTTCCTATTATCCTTCCTACTATCCTTTAACAATGGGCGACCTTATCGTTATAAGGTTTGTCATTGTAACACTTTTGGTATTTGTTTTTTTTTATTCTGTACTTAATTATTTTTGGTGTGTCAATAAAAACTTATATATCTGTCTACTTCAGCGTTGTCACAATACTAAATTGATAGTGTGCCCTATGTATACTCATCATTATATTGGCGATAGGAAACGGGGGTTTTTAACAAGTTAAATGAATTTTTTTTCTGTCTAAACACCTGATTATATACACAGATCACTTATGTAAGCAAAAATATCGTAAGCAAAAATATCGTAAGCAAAAATATCGTAAGCATAGCCAAAATTACGAAATTCACCGTTCGAATTGCTTTTAAGGTAAAAAAGTCCGTGAACTCGTTTTGAAATGGCAGAGGCGTCTCATTGACATTTGATTTAATATTATATTATTATTATATATGTGTCTTATTACTTGACTATGAGCCTCTTAAGAGAGTTCAATGTCATTCTGTGAGCAATGGAAACAGCTTTGCTTGGAGTTTTTCTGATAGATAAAATCGGTAACGAGGAAATCCTCAGGAGATTCAAAGTCACCCATATAGCTCAAATAATTACAAGTGGCAGTGGGCGAGTACATCGTTCGTAGAATTGATTAACGTTGGGGTCTTAAAGTGTTGCTTGCAGCTTGTAATGATCGATGCGTTCAAGAGAAACGCTATAAACTTTCCGACGACAGAAAAAATCTAACAATGCTGCAATAGAAAGTAAAGAGCCATTTCCATTGTGAATTATGTCCCATGGGAAAAGTTTCGTAACGTTATAAAACTCACAGTTTTGTTTTTAATTATGTAAATTGATATTGTCTGTGCCTGCGCATCATTTAGAACGTTGTAGAGTTTTGGCGGCAATCCGAGTGAAGCATCACTTGAAGTATTATTTTGACGTTGTTTATTAGTTTATTGTGATATTTTAAATATAAACCTAGTGTTGTTCTGTGTCAATAATCGTCAATAATCATCAAATCGTCAATAATCGTGAACAATAAAGAAATATTGGAATAAAATTGTAACTAACATACCAAAGTGGCTATATTTTTTTAAGGCAACAAGCTTGCGGTTACTCTTGCTTAGTCAATGTGTTAATGTTGGATTTGTTATAGAACCTTTTTATATTTAATATAAATGAGAAAATAGTATTTTGTGTTATGACATTTATTTGAATTTCTATATATACTATTATAAAATTGTTAAATGTAAAATTTTCAAAACTCAAAGATATTTAAAAATAAACTGCTCAGATCGACTAATTAAGGACTTCCGAACCAAATACATCGATGTTTTCTTGTTTGTTTGTTTGATCGGACTACACGCAAAACCAGCGGGTAGAGTTTGCTTAAATTATTATAATCTCCTTCTAGTCTCAAATACTTTTGCACTCTAAGGTTTGCTGGAAGAAAACTCAATTTTTGTGTTAAGCTCGCCTTTGTACATGTTTTTTCTCTATTTACAAATGTATTTACATGTTTGTGTACAATAAGAATAATTAAATAATCTTAAAGGTAGTATTCCGACTTAAATATTGCGGCATTTTTCATAAATATTGGTCCAGTATAATGGAAAATGATTTTGTGGGGATTTCCCATGTAGTTGAAAACCGACATTCACGCGGGCAGAGCCGCGGGAAAAGCTAATACTTCAGTAAAAATATAAATTGCACGTCTTTTCTTTTAACATTCGTCATCAGCACGAAAATTGCTTGAAATGAGCTAATTATTGCGGTATTCATTTGAAGTCATCGTAGCCTATGTGATTTATTGTGTGAATTCACTATTTCAAAAGTGAGTGTATGCAAAATTACGCTGACAAAAAGAATGTTAGGCGACCATAAAAAAAAAAACTGGAGCCAAGTCTGCAATCACTAGCAGGATAAATTTTAACAAGTTGTAACAGTTATACTTTTTGGAAATTCAAAATGTAAATCTATTAAAATTACGAGACTTTATGGAAGAACATAATTAGATATCCTATATAGGAGATGAGACTCTTAATGAATTAAAAGAGAGAAATGACGTGATAACCTTAGCCAAAATATACCTAACTTTAAATGGTTCAGCTATCACACACGTTCGAATTTGTAAGAGTGCAAAGGAAGCTTGGAGTATTTTGGCTATTGCTTACGAGGATAAGTCCATGAGTCGTAGATTAGCTTTGGAACGAAATTTGTACCGGTACAATTTAAATGAATTCGATTGTGTGGGGACGTACATAAATGCTTTAATGTCGATAGCACAGGGTTTGACAGAAATTGGAAAGGTTGTTGAAGATAATTCTAAAGAATTCCAGCTCATTATGATCCTATGATTATAGCATTAGAGAATATCACAGTGCAGATTTTAAGTGAACTCGTAATAAGTAATTTATTAACAGAGCTTTCGAGGCCAATTGAATCTGAAACATCTACGTTAAATGCAGTTTTAAAGGCCAATTGTAAGAAAAGTAAAAACATATGAAAAGTAGTTTGGTTTAAGTATAAAAAGACATAAAATACCAGATTGTCCATTGAACATAAGTTCAAAGTTATCATAAGTTGGCAGCTTCAAAGCAAACAAAGGTAATATTGCTAATTTATTTAGTGCTTTAAATACTGCTAGCGAAATCAGTTCAGATAAATTGTACGTAGATTCTAGAGCTAGTGCGCATATGTCTGGAAGGTCTGATTGGCTGGAAAATAATAGAGAGTTTCCTTTTACTAAATTAACAATAATTGCAAATATTGAAACTTATTGCGGGAATAGGAAATCTACCTACTGTAAACAATTTCAAAACAAAACGTGGTAAAGAATTTAAGAACGTTTCAAATGTAGTGTTAGTGCCTAGTTTAAACACTAATTTGATTTCTGTAAAGAAAGCTACATATAATGGTTTTAATGTTCTTTTTGATAAGAAAGGTTGTATATATTTTGATGTTTCTACTTTTTCTTATACAGGTAATGTTCTGTCGCACGGGTCATGTTGTGGTGGATTGTACCGTAAGTCTATCTAAATAGAAACAGGTTTAAAAATTAAAATTTTGCGGTCAGATAATGGGACTGAATATGTCAAAAAAGACTGAATATGTCAAATGACTGCTTAGAGAGTGAAGACATTATAAGTACCAAACAACAGTTCCTTTCAGCACCCAACAGAACGGAGTACTTGAAAAAACGAAAAACGTTGAGCGAAGCAACTAATTTTCCAATTCGAATGCAAATTTAGTATTATTTCTTTTATTCGAATAATCATTATGAATTAGTAATGCATAGATAGTTATAAGAACAGGTATAATGTTCATATTTTACCGTCTGACGACTCGATCGCCTTTAAGTCGAATGATTTTGTACGTATTTAAATTATTTGCACGATTTGTTAATTAGAATGAATTTATTCATATTATTCATAGTCGCGTATCAATAAGCGAAGATCGGTTGCTCAGGTACTTATAACAGAATAAATAATATTAGTAATAATAACCTACTCAAAAGTCGATTGATATTAACCTATCCCGTTTCTAGCTTTTAACTTTTATTAGTTAATAATTAATAATGCGGATTTTTGGCGGCAACTCGAGTGAAACATCATTTGAAGTTTTATTTTAATATTTTATGTTAGTTTATTGTGATGTTTAATATATAAATTTCGTGTTGTTTTGTATCTTAATCGTCAATAATCGTAAAAAATGATGAAACATTGGAATAAAACTGTGAGTAACGTAGCAAAGTGACCGTATTTTTTCAAGGCAATAGACCTGCGAAATTTGCCTGGTCAAATTGGTATTCGTTGGGTTGACTTCAAAACTCCTAAGAAGCAGTAAAATGTTTGATATTTTATTGTTAAACTGACAAAAGTATAATAAAATATATATAGACGAAAGTATAATATATATTAATATGATGACTTGGCGTAATAGTCTCAGATACTAGGTCATTGAATATAGTAAAAAATTAATGCTAATATTTGCAATAGTGATACTGTTTAACAGCAAGAACTGAGCGATTGCTAATCGATCAATCAGATCGTTCGATATGGTACAAGTGTCAATGTTTTTACTTAATTACCTCGTTTAAGTGTTACGATTGGTTTCGTAACGTTTGGAAATATGTGAATTCTAGATGTGAATTTTGAACAAGGAGTATATTCAAACGTTGTTCAACTAAGCGATCATCACGAATACCGAATATTACAGAAGCTAAAAATACCTTTCTAAAGAATAATCATAAATTGAAAGTTAAAAGACCCTCTAATGTGATGTGGAATGCATAACTCTATTATACGTTCACGCGTTCATTTCCCAAGGGCTTGGCATAAAGCACTGAGGCACTTCACCAATTATATATGATTACGACGGTGCGATAGCGGGCTCGGCACGGCTACAGTACCGTTGACGGCGTTGTACTGTTAGATGAGATGTTTTGAACGTGCGATGCGATTGTTTTAACGCAATCGGGCTTTGTAAACGGGCTTAATAAACGATTATTATGTTATTCAATAACTTAAAAATGCCGCAACTACATGTAAATTAAAACTTATCATTACTTAGGATTTTCTTTATTTATATACAGTGTTAAATTGTTATAAAATATAACAATATATGTTTGCGACAATTGAAGTCAATCTAGGTCAATTATTTATACTTTGTGGTGTAATTTACAGAGAAAATATTGTTCGAAATTCTAATATTATGGTACAAATTTCGAACAATATTTTCTCTAATAATCTTCGAAATTCGAATTAATTATTCGAATGTTACCCGTGAATTGCCGATTCACAATACTGGCAAATGTGAACTCTAATATCTGTCATATGCTTTATAATTCTAAATTTAAGTTTATTTCAAATTAAAGCTAGTGAAGTTTTGTTTTTAATTGGTTATTATTTCGATCACAGATTTTGATTTTAGGTATTTTCATTTTTCTCCGATATCGTTCTATTCACGACTATGGATTATGGATTTTTGAGTATGACTGAGTTCAAGATAGAAAATGTGATACATAGGCGTTTTATTATTAAATTGACGAAACTATGTATGTACAACTCAAGATTTGGCAGTAGCTTTGTTCCATCGCCTGTTCATATAGACAAAACAAACTACTACTACTACTTAATGTCCGTATGGAGTTTCGGCGGAAACTCGAGTGAAGCGTCAATTGACGACTTATTTTAACGTTTTTTATTAGTTTATTGTAATGTTTAATATATAAATTTGGTGTAGTTTTGTGTATTAATCGTCATTAATCGTGAACAATATTGAAATATTGGAATAAAACTGTGACTAACATAGCAGTGACCGTATTTTTTTCAAGACAATAAGTCTGCGAAAACTCATGCCCAGTCAATGTGGTATTCGAGGGATTGACGTCAAAACTCTAAAGAAGCAATAAAATGAGATAAACTAGCATTTTATTAATTTCTGAAGATAATATAACTACGACAGATAAGGCTATATGGGCTTAGATCTCTTTGCCTTCCCTTTAAAAGGGAAAATTTGAAAAAAAAAAAATATTCGTATGTAACAGATATTCTTATATGCTAACCACCAATATTATAATATTTATGAACACGAAAGCTAAATATAATTACTCAATTTGAGTTAATGTATTTTTTAAACATTTACTTCTTTATGGTTGAAGGAAGAAAAAAAGGTATATGGCCACCCAATTCTGCCACCCATTCTTTTTATTTTTTTTTAGAACATAGCTACAAAGCTTTTCCGTATTTGGAGTTGTTCTCTAACAATCTGATCAGAGATATCGAACCAGTTGTCGAAATACAAAACGAGAAATTTAATCAATTTGGTTCATAAAACTGAACACTATATATTACCAATTACAGTAAGGATTTACATAATTAACTGTGCTCCTTATACAGTACTTGCTTCGCCATATACAGTATGTTATCAACATTCACTGTTTTGTAAGTGCGTGGGCACATATACAGGTTATGAAGTGATACGGAACGCGGTATTATAATATGGAGGATTGTATTAAATTACAAACGAATGAATTTGCTTCTTTCTGTGTAACACCAACATGAAAATAAAGTTTCGACTTAAGCGATAATCTCATTTTCTGATCCCTTTTACCTATGGTGGGGGACAAGAGTCCATTTAAGAAAGCTGATTTCTAACGCCATCTAGTAAACACTAGTAATAAATTTTAGTTTAAATTACTAAAAAAACACGCTTTTATAGTTAATTGAACTAAAAAGTAAAAAATAATTCTTAATGTAAGAATAAAATAATTAAAGATAAAATTAATGTCATTGTGGTAAAAGCGTGCGGCGCTCTATATCAATTGTTTAATTTCTTACTAGTACTATTACGAAATGCAGAGTTAGTGTAAACATGTAGTACAAAGCGCCCCACGCTGTTACCACAATGACATTAAATTTCTCGTTAATCATTTTATACTTATATTAAGAATTATTTTCTACTTTTTAGTTCGATTAACTATAAAAACATGTTTTTTAGTTTTTTAAACTATAGTTTATTTTTCAGTTTTTAGTATGATCTATAAAAACAAAATTAATAAATTATATATTATAAAACATTTTTTTTATTAAAAAAAAACACTAAAAATTTCTTAAAAAAAATTCATATTTTTTTTTTATCAAATTATTGTGTTGTCATCGGTTACAATAAGTGTGCAAAATTTCGAATTAATCTGAACTTTAAAGTGGGTGAAAATCGTAAAAATTGTCTGTAAAACGTGGGATAAAGTTCAAAGATTCCGTTACATACATACAGCTGAAGCTAATAATAAATAATAGTTTAAAAAACTAAAACAACACGCTTTATAAGAAAACTGAACTAAAAAATAAAAGATAATTTTACAATCAAAAGCGTGGGGTGCGCTATATCAATTAATATATTTGATAATAAACAGATATCGCCAAAGGTAAAGTCTCCAAGAAGAAAACTTAAAAGTCATAAAATGAACCCCACGCTTTTGATTGTAAAATTATTTTTTATTTTTTAGTTCGGTTTACTTATAAAGCGTGTTGTTTTAGTTTTTTTAAACTATTATTCATTTTTCATTTTTAGTTCGTTTTTTTTTTAATATCCTGATAATCCCGGATAGGATCTTTGAAAAATTTATAAAATTATTGCATTGTCATCGGTCCTTTAGAAGTATGCAAAGTTTCAAGTCGATCCGTTGGTTTTAAGTGGGTGAAATACGTGTCTAAAGATTCCGTTACATAGATAGATAGATACAAGTCAAGCTAATATAAAGCGTGAAAAAAAGCGTGTTAAAAATACAAATACTACTTTTCTTTTACCAATAGATATCGAGTCAGTGATCAGTAAATATGGATGGAATGCAGCAATTGTTGTCATGCAGTCTGATTGATTACAATCAAAATGATTGTAAAAAGTTTCTACCTCAAGGTCTCGTTTAATGTATTTTTAAATTAATGTTTTTTAATTTTGTATTCATGCATACATTCATTGCAACACCTACAAATTAGGTACATATAAACAACAACGAGATGATAATTTATTATTTATTACGTTACGGTTTTAATCGGCTTTTAACGCATGTCCTTGTCATGCTAAAAATGTCTTTGTTGAAAAACAAAGACACTTGGCTACGTCACACTACTTTTCTGTTTATTTTATATACCTGCCCACCACTTTTAGTTTCCGTAGGAATGATAGCACGAAATAACTAATATGTTTTAACTCCATTACGTTTTTAATGTGCATGTTCAAATTTATCGAAGCAAAAAGACAGTAATGATTTTTAGAATTCGTCAGTTTTTGTGTGTTGTTAGAGCTTTCGATTGATGCTCTGGTAGAAAGGACGGCTACACACGTTTGCTCTTGGAACCGGCTGCTAATGTCATAAGAGTCACATTGAAAGGACGTCAGAGTCTGAGAACATAGAACGTGTTTTATACAAAAAGAGTTAGGTTTAGCGTTGCCATGAGAGAAAATATGTCGAAGGACAATTTTTTTTTTGTAAAAATTCGCACATTCGTGACTGACATTTGTAGCATCAAATTGAAAATAAATTCGAAAATGGCGTCCGTTTTTCTTTTTTCTCCCTTGAACTATTAATATTATTGTACAATGACTTTGAAATCACGTGAATTTTTCTTATTTAAAATAAAAAAAATAGATGTAAAAAATCAATTATTCTAATGGTATTTTTAAGTCATAGAAATTTATTTGATTCCATATTTGACTTTACATATGATATAATCTATTTTAAAAAAATGTGTTCATACGAATACCTTTTTAAAAAAAAATCATCGAATATGTTCATATCAAATTGTGTATGGTGTTGCCATAATAATAGTATCACGCTATATCTTCCTGTGGATGCTGTGAGAACCAGCTGAGGAATGCACCAGGATAATGGGAAGCGGAGTTATTCCACGATTCACTACAATTTCATATCATCATAATGATCAGCTTCTTGAAGTCCACTGTTGGACATAGACGGAAGGGATTTTTCTTAATTTCCATCTTTAGCAGCAGATTATGATTAAATAACAGGATAATGTTGTTAACCATTATCCTCTTACATTCCTTAGATGGTTCTCATCGCACGGGATAAAATGGAGTGACCAATTTATAATTAATTTACCATTATGAGGAAATAAACATTTCATTTTAAATATTTACTTCAACGTAGTTTACCATGGTTAAACAGGTAAAGTGGGACACTGTGTGTCGTTCGATAGTGTGTTTGGTAATACCTATATTAAGTCCGAGAAATATCGACCATATGGTGACACCATTTTGCAAATGGTCGTGTATTAGCCAAGTAAATACTGAGCCATCAGCTGAATGGAAAATGTGTCTTCGCTGCTTTAACAGCGTAAAATTCGATTTCCATATGAAATAAATATTTTTGAGAATGGTCAGAATTTTTTTTTTCTACAATAAAACTTTTTGAGCGTCGATAAATACTAATTGCACATATTACAATAAATTGTCAGAGATTTTTTTTATTTAATATACTAAAGTATCTAATAAATTTATTTATTATCATTAAATTCTTTTTTATGGTTTAACATAAAATGACATAATTAAAACTGTAGACTTTTAAATGCAGTTTAAATTATATCTGTACATTACCACCGGGTCATACAGATTTTTCTCAGAGAAAAATCATTCAATTATGCAATTTTATATGCATTATGCAAAAAAAAAACTGTTTTCTGTAGTCTATTTCTTTAGTACTTTCGTAGCTTAATTGGACCAATGAATGATAATTTCTTTTTCATCCTTTTTAGAAATTCGAACCCACGACTTGATGCTGTCTTCAATGAGGGCCCACTACCGATACTTCGAATAATCGAGGTGTGTATTAAATTAATCATAATGAACGGATCCTTGATACCGAAAGTGGTCTCTATCGACCCCCAGGGGTCGACGATGACGTGCAGGGGGTCCACGCCAACTGTCAAAAACACATTTGAAGTTACAAAAAATTCATATTAACTACGCTTTGGTTGTCTACCCAAAAGTGAAAATCATTACTTTTTTTGTCTACAAGACAAAAAAAATCTGAGGACCTCTAGATTAGATGGACCGATGACCTGGTGAAGGTCGCGGGCAGTCGGTGGATGCCGGCGACTTATAGCCGCTCGGTGTGACGATCATTGGGGGAGGCCTATGTCCAGCAGTGGATCTTTGTGGGCTGATATGGCGTGTATGGTGTTTGTATGTTTATTATACATGGTAACCTTATCGACACTCTGGTAAATATATACTCATTTGATTTTCACTTCATATGTTATTACATTTTAACCGATAACTTTTTTCTATCCTTCGGGATCAGTTTTGTTAGGGATAAAGGGTAACCTCCTTCTTATTTCTCCTTTTCTGCACCTCTGACAATGTGTGTACAAGATTTCATGATGATCGGTTGAGTAGTTAAGGTGTGAAAGCATAACAAACAAGCAAACAAACACACATTCGCATTTGTAATTTTACTAGTCAGAATTTGTTGTGTGGCGCCGGTATAACAATAGCGTCACTCTGTATAAAGATTTCCATGGCTTCTCACAGAAGCCATGGAAAGCCATGGCTTCTGTGAGAAATAGTTAAGCGATGCACCAGGATAATGGGCAGCAGCGTCATCCTGTTACTCAATCAAAATCTACTGCGATTGCCAAGCGTGGAGAGTATGGCAAATCCCCCCTTCTTAAGGAGGAGGCCCATGTCCGGCAGTGAACTTCCAAGTGCCGCTGATTATGATGACGAATATTTATACTTTAAAATTATCCAAATAATATTTATATCTATACTATTATAAAATTGCTAAATTGTCAAATATTCAAAAATCAATGATATTTAAAAACAAATTACTCAGATCGACCAATTAAAGGGCTTCTGAAACGGAATCCGTAGATGTTTGTTTGTTTCTTTTTTTGTTTGTTCGGGTTTCACGCAAAAATCAGCGGGTAGATTTTGATTAAACTATTACAGTCTTAAAGGTACTATTCCAACGTAATTAATGCGGCATGTTTCATCAAAATCGGTCCAGTAGAATTGAAGATACAGCTTGATCCTTGTTTCAGTAGTAAGCCAAGGTATGAGAAGTCAAGTAAAAGTGGTTCATAGACTTTTTATGTGAATCTGTGATTGTGTCGGGATTTCCCATGTTGCGGAAAACCGACATTAACGCGGGCGGAGCCGCGGGCAATAGCTAGTTATTAATTAATTCTAATATGCCATAAACAATATTTTTCTTCAATTGCTTTGAATGAAAAATAAGAGCGGGAAACCTGTTTATACATTACCATTGCTGTTGCCGATGTGACGTACATACGTGTAAGGTACATTCTTACAATTAATTACATAACTACTTTTCCTCATCCAGTCTACATTATTGTCTAGCTATGAACAATGTAGACTGCAACTTGTATACACTTTCATTTGAAAAGTGTACAATACTAATTATATAAAAAAAATATACAATTATTCATTATGTGTAAGGATATATTTTTTTGCAATATATTTAATAGCGCAAATTCAGTTTACTTTATTTTCTCTTTCTTGGTTCGTTTAATATTTTTCACTAATAAAATTTGAGGCTACATTTTATACGATAATATAAGATGAACACAATTTCATGGCCAACAAGAAAAAAAATATGGCTAAGTTCAACAACTCAATGTCGTGAGTTTTGGCGGCAACCTGAGTGAAGCATCACTTGAAGATTTATTTTAATGTTTTATATTAATTTGTTGTGATGTTTGATATGTAAATTTGGTATTGTTTTCTGTTACAATCGTCAATAATTGTGAACAATATTGAAGCATTGGAATAAAACTGTTACTAACATTGCAGACTGACCATATTTTTTCAAGGCTATAGGCCTGCGGGAACTTCTTTCGCCCGGCCAACGTGGTAATCCTCAGATTGACATCGAAATTCTCGAGAAACAATAAAATGAAATAGTTACTTTATTAACATATAAAAATTATATAACTACGTTAGTCAAGGCTGTGTGCGTTCGGATCTCTTTGCGTTCTTTTTAAAAGAGAAAACTTAAAAAAAACTCAATGTCGGTTACTTGAGAGTTTTGGCCTTTATGAGTTAGAGTAAACAATCACGGTAACAGTTAAATATAACAAGTAGTATATCGCTCGGTTTCGCACCAAAACTCCATTAGCTCTTCTCTTGAGACTTAGTTTTTTTTGTTGTACTTACCTAGTAGTAGTATTTTTTAAATTATAATCAAAAGAGTTTAAGGTAAATAAAAATAAAAAAGTTATATGAATCGAATTTTTTAAAGGCATATATTATTTTCCATTTGTATAATATTATATTGAAACTTTAACACATAGAATACTAACATATATACAAAAATCAACTTTATTTTTCTAGATGCACGGTACAAATTATAACTAAAAATGTCTCTCATAATAAGCGATAAAAGGGAGGACCATAGATAATATAGAATAATAAGCGATAAAAGGGAACTTACGAGGACCATAGATAATATAGAAGAGCGTGCATGTTGCGTGCTGTGTAGAGATTTATGGTGGGAGTTTCGCTGTAATTTCACAATCTTTATAATTTTCCATTTGTCTCGTATTGTTTTTATGGCGGGCAAATAATTAAGGTGAGTTAGATTTAATAGGTACTTAGTTGGAAAGACACTTAAAGAATTATTAGTTATAATAAATTGTTTAGTCGAAACTCATTGCTTTGTAAATGAGTAGACGTTTGTTACTAAATGCTTTTCACCAGAGAGTTCATAACACATTTGCTGAAGAGGAAATAATCGCGGTGATAAAAATCTTCGAAACTTTAACTTGTAGTTTCAGTTTAGTGATATTTACATATATCTATGCACGTAGTTTGTGTAAATTTGAGACTGAAACAATAAAAAAGTTGTATTTTTGTGTGTAAATATGGCTGTATAATTTGATTTTTCTTTCTTTCTTTGTGCTCATATTTGTTTGTAAAATGTTTTAAATTTATTATGTAAGTTGTCAACAGCCTAAATATAACATATTCATCTCAAAAATCAGACTTTATTATATTTATGTATTGATGTATTATATTTTATTTTTATGGTATAAGTATATTTTGTACTCTATATATTTGTATATAACACAACAGTTTACCACATAAGCACATGTTTCACATTCTTGTATTTTACATCAGACACTTCACCTACAATATGGAATGTCAGCACCATCAAAGGGTCGACTGGTAGAAGTCTTTAAGTCTTCCCATATGCCATTAGTGTATGGAGTGTAAATAAAAAATAAACTTTAATAAAAAATGGGGCTGGAGATCGCTCTTCCTATACTTTTTTTTTACAGTGGCAATCGGCTGCAAATGCGCGCCGTTTCTGCCAGTGTCGAGTGTATATATTTGATAAGTTATATATTTATCAAGTGAACAATAAAATATCGGTGTATCACATTTTATTGCTTCTTGGGAGTTTTAAATACCACTTTGATCACGCAAAATGCTTGGAAAAAATACAGTCACTGCTATGTTAA
>WUAW01012455.1:5284-22160 GCA_017165845.1 Thaumetopoea pityocampa | reverse complement strand
TTGTAGGTACATCCAGTGTTTACCACCTACGCGCGATAACAGCAAGGACAATGAAGCGCGCATCACAATATGTAACCTGATGCTTATCTTCCAGGATTTATCTAACGTGTAACCTCCGCGGCCTCTGCACCAACCCGCCTCTCAGTAGCTATTTCACAGCGGAGGTGTGGGTGCTGATCGTAGCTATGTTGGTCCACGTGCCCCTGTGTGGAGTCGTATTGTTAGCCGCAGATAGACTCAAGTCTGGGGGTAGAATATGTCCAGTGAGTACTTTTTATATTGTGCTAACAATTTCATAGTATATAAATGGTCAAGGAGTACTTAGTCTTTTAGCCTGTTTGGCAAATAGACTTAAGTGTATACTTAAGTCTATTTGCCCACCGTATGGTTAAGCGACCTCGGCCTTCCGAGCTACTACTGTCTCTTCATACTCCTTCCGGGATAATAGTATCCTACATCCTATAGTCCTTTTCCCAAATTCCATATTCCTTGCTCAAGGCACCTTACCTACCTCATCCTCTTTCTGTGAGAACATTAAACCCTTTTAAACCTTAAAAATGGCGGCGTCATGGTTCGGCACCCTCGTTTCCCGCGGGGGCAAAAAGTGTACTACGGATAGCCACCTTGCTCGTAGCAAGTGGAAAGAAGTGGTCTATGCCTACCCCAATTCGGTAGTATAGTGATCGGTATACCCGCCTGTCACACGGGAGACTAAGGTTCGATTCCCCGCCGGAGAGCCAGGGAAAAAGGCGTGAGTATATGTATGTATATATGTGTATAATAAATCTATATTTAATGTATGTACCTATGTATAACCTATATTTTAATGTAAGCACCTATGTTTAACCTATATTTTAATGTAAGAACCTATTTATAACCTTTGAATTTACAAATAAAACATTCATTCATTCATTCATTCATACCAGAAGTTACACCTTCTCTGTAGAAAAGATTGGTTTTGCGGTATGTAAGCGCATAATATTTACTGTTTTATAAGTAGTATTAAACTGTTTATCCAATGAATCAAATGTTATATATTCGTTCAGCGTAAACGATCGTCAAGTGAGGCCGGAGCTGATCCGGAGGCGGATGCTGGAGGGGAGGCGGGGGAAGACGAGGATGTGCGACGGGAGAGAAGAAGAGTAACAGCTATATTACAACAACCGAGCCACAGCGTGCCGCCTCTGGTGGTCCACGTAAGTTTTAAATGTTTTATCAGATAATCGAGTGGCGTGGTCTGGGCAGCCTTGCTTTCCTGATCTGTTAATCCTTATCTGAAAGTTCAGCCGTGCTACTATATATTTTCCTAAGTCATAGTTTTTTTTAACTCTATCTCTTATTATTATTTTGTGTCTAAAATGGAGTGGCTTTAATATATTAAAGTCAATTCAAGATTATCAGTAGAGCATGTTTTAATAATAATTGCTCATTTAAGAAATGTGTACAGTTATTTTTAACTCCCATTGAATTCTGTGATATCATCACAGAATTCGTACCGATTAAAGAACATGTTTACCATATCTAAATGAAAAACAGTTCAAGACGTTTATAGACCCTGGTCTACTCTGATCAGAAGAGATGGAATGATCGGTACCTATTAATTACGGCTTATGTTACAAAGTAATGCTTTTATTTTAAATAAGTTGGACTCGTGTCGTATAATATAATATAATGTTACTTGATTCACATCGTTACCAGTCCGTGAAAATCTATCGCTGGTTATGAGTCTCCTTCATATAAGGGTAAGATTTGGCAAAATGTCCACGCTTGGCAGACGATTTGGTGTTGGCAGTAATTGTTAATTGAAGTACAGGATAATGCTGCTCCTTATCATCTTAAAGCATTCCTCGACTTAGTCTCGTACTGCCCAAAAGAAGAATGAAGCGACACTGTTATTATGCCAGTGCCACAAAACGATTTACATCACATTACAATAATGTTTCCAGCGAACTTTGAGTTGTTTATGTACTCAACAGTCAGTCAGTTTATTCCATTTTCACAGGTTCGTTTAAATTATTTATTTATTTTATTTTTATTGTTTCATTTATTATTTAGAATCTCCGCAAAGAATACAAAGTTCGAGGCACAGGCACCAGTAGCACCTGCTGGCCCGACCAGAGCGATGACACGTCTCGGGTGAAACCTCGCTTCGTGGGACTGAGTAGACTCAGCCTGGCTGTGGAGGGGGGCGAGGTGTTCGGGCTGCTGGGACATAACGGCGCTGGGAAGACGACCACCATGAAGATCATCACGGCTGAGGAGCGACCCACTTGTGGCACGGTAACTTCCTTTTATATATGATATTTTCAATCTCTGACGATTTTGTCATACGTAATGTGGAATAAATACAATACATTTACATACACAAATTCATTTTAAAGGTTTCTTTCTCTAATTTTCTTAATGGTGACGGGCTGCAATTTCGCGCCATAAGTTAATAAAATGCCGGTGTATGACATTTTGGATTCTTCTCGCCGGCCAGTTTTATTTCAATATTGTTCACGTTTATCGCCAATTAGTAAACAAAACAATTCTATGTTAATTTAATTTAATTTATATAATCACTGTGTAAGGTTTAACTATGGGGTGATATAGTCAACATTTACAATGACCTCTTAAATAAAGATTAAACAGAAACTATTATTCACACATATAATATTACCGATCAGTAAACAAAACAACACCATGGTGATAATTCTATTGTAACGGAACTTAACTTAGTCTCTCCCTATCTTTTTCTAATGTCAAATGCTAAAACGAGATAGCTACAATTTTGGTGCTGTTAGTTTTGTTTAGACACGTTAAAATTAATTTAGATGTGACCTCGGGATATACCGGCTAAAGATACGCAAAAACGCAACATTTTTTGTACCGTTTGACAAAAGTAAGTTGGTACTCGCTATAAATGTTTGCTATCTCGTTTTGGTGTTTGACATTAGAAAAAGAGAGTATAAATTTAGTTTTTGTTACATCAGAATTAATACCCATATGGCACTAACCAAACATATTGATTACAGGTGATGCTGGGCAATCAAAACATCAACGACTCCCAAGCGTCCGCCTTCCAGATGTTGGGGTACTGTCCGCAGCACGACGCTCTGTGGAAGAACGTCACCATCCGCGAGCACATCGAGTGTTACGCCGCCATTAGGGGCGTCAGCAAGGCCGACACCCCCCGGTGCGTGCGCTAATGCTCACTGATTTGTGTCCACATTATTATTACTTATTAAATTGTGATAGCCGAGAGTCACCCCTGGAGTGCAATGGGTTAAAATGTATATACGGAGTATAATTTGATTATTAACATTTAATTTCGGTGAAGAAAGACGTCATAAGGAGTCAAATTCATAAACGAAAGACGACAATAAACTCGTCTCCTGTCACATCAAGTTCGAAACATCTCGATAAAATCTGAGTGAACTTTACATAATGCGGCGTACATTACTGCTTACCCCTCACGCCAGTAAAATAAATGTTATTGCTACTGATTTTTGTATTAAGAGTAGGTACTTATATTTCATTATTTTATTACAAATCTTCAATGCTACCCTAAAACTATACCGACTTAAGTCGGTCATTTAAACAGATCTCTGATTCTGCTGTGTACCGTCATCCCAAGCAATCCCCACAATAACCCTGAGGACTGTGTGTTATTGAGACACTAGTAGGTGGGTAAAAGAGTGCGATGTATGCTTAACTTTTCATAGGACACCAAAATAAATATTGTGCTCATAGAAAGGTTTTGCCAATAACAGCCTATTTGATAGGTGTCTTGAATACTGTTATGTTAACTATTAGAAAGTACATTGGTCGCCAAGTGGTGCCACACACGGCTTGCTTGATCATAAGGTCACGGCTTCAAACCCGGCCCCGTACGACTGACTTATTTCTAATTCATGTACGTTATACATTGTAGACATTAATGTATTTGATGAAGAAGGAAAAACTTCTTGAGGAAACCTGCATACCCGCATGGGTATGTGAAGTCTACCAACTGCGCTAGGCAAGCGTGGTAGACTACATCCTGATCCTCCTCCTGTTCAGGGAAGGAATGTGGATTGGGGATGATGGAACTAATGGAATTTTAAAGAATGTGCTGAATTTGTATATAAATTTCACTCACTTTCATTTCGTCTTCAATTAATTTATAACAGGATAGTAGACGCATATCTGAACGGATTGCAAATAATGGACCACGCCGGGAAGAACGCAGACGAATGCTCCGGTGGCACCAGGCGAAAGCTGTCCTTCGCACTGGCTATGGTGGGCTGTCCTCGCGTGGTGCTGCTAGACGAACCTTCCACCGGCATGGACCCACGAAGCAAGCGATTTCTGTGGGATACTATCCTGGCCAGCTTCCAGGTAATGTCATGTAGCACGCTTTTGCGTTTTCAAGTCCCACAAATGCTACAACGAGATTTTACTAGAGTTCCCGAAGCAATTATAGGTATGGAGGGAAAACTAGTAAAGCTATCACGTCGATTTCTATTACTTATTTGAATACAAGAGCATTGTTCATATTACTAGAAATTTGTTTGAAATCCTCTCCGCAAATAAGGGAACATGTGTTTCACTCAGTAGGTTTCAGGTATGATAAACACCGTCACCCTTCATTTAGCAAGTGTATCCCATGCAAATTGTTCCAAATAAAAATTGGTATCTACATGACTGGTTGTGAGGCGCTGGCATAATAATAGCATCATTTGGGTTTTCCCTGGATGTTGCAAAATCTAGCCACCCAGCTCATTATGGCAACAGCGTTATCCTGTTTTTCAGTCAAAATCAACTGCGAACTCTAATACGCCTGCCAAGCGTGAAGATTTATGGCAAATCCTTCCTTTATAAGAGAGGCCCACGTCCAGGAGTGGATTTCCAGGAGCAAACGATGATGATAATGATTATCTATATAACATCAAAGTTACTTAGCATCAATCTTACATATTCTGTTTTACTCCCCGTGAGTCTCTCTATGTAAGTACTCTCCAAGATGCCTGCAGAACGTGGAGATTATGCCGACTCCCTCCTGTTTAAGGAGGTGGCCCAAGTCCAGGAGTGAAATCCCACGGGCTGATGATAATGACGATACTTTTTCGATTCTCGGATTTGGGACGAGGCGTTATCTCAAATCCACTGTTATTGATTTTCCCTGTAATAAGCTGCAATTTTACGGTGAATGGGTGAATTTAGCCAACAACCTTTGCACTTGACAGGAGTCCTATTATTTTTCTACCGCATGGAGACATAGATTTCCTTACAGTAGTAAATTTTACTATGACGCTACAGAATACATAAGTTCTAACGTATTTGCCTGCAGGGTAAGAAAGGCGCTATCCTAACAACACATTCCATGGAAGAGGCTGATGCTTTATGTTCCAGAGTTGGCATCATGGTCAAAGGAGGTCTTAGGTATGTTAAATCTCTAAATTAGTTTTATCATGTATTAGTTGGAATCAAGTCTTTAGTGAATACTAAAGACTTGATTCCGACCGCAACTTATTGCTCGCCTTAGTACCTGGTTGGGGGACTTCGGGATCGCGGACATATACGGATAAGCGTCTATGTTTGCGATTCTAGCGTAGTTCGGTGACAAACGTTACTCATGCCGCCGTAAGTACTAGGTAGCATCGGTGAGACATCCTCGAAGCCCTTCTGAAGTGTCCATGAAGGCTACCGCAGAATTTTTAGTCAGTAGGAGTCTGACACGACCCGTAAGCCGCCCCTGCAGCTTGTGCGGAAGTCCCATGTAAGAATTTCTCTGCGAAAAAAAGGTGACGTAGTTATACATATAACTTCGATACAAAAATTTGTGCTCATAACATGAAATTTGTTTATATCGGGACTCGAACTCGGGACTCATTGGCCCAGAAAGCAGTCACTAATCATTGAACCGGCCAAACCAATCAGTCGCCGTTAATTAACAGATTATTTTCAAAATATTATGAGTTTATGATTAATGTATGGTTAGATGGTCTTCTCACTATTGCAGTTGGCACTTGAGTTTAGTACCGATCCGATTTTCACACCAAAAAATATTTTGTTAGCGCCCGCGTATTCAAAATTAGTAAGATTCGTAGTAGTTATAGCGACACAGAAATTATTTCGCAATAGGGGAACCACGCTTGTATGTAAAAATACGTGCGGTTTTTTAGATGCATCGGCTCAACGCAACACCTCAAGAACTTGTACGGAGCTGGCTATACGTTGGAGATGAAGATAGGCCAGAGCAATCAGAAGACAAGAGTATGTTGAGTAGTTTCACAAATAATGTACATCACTTTTCATCATCATCTATTTCTTTGTGTTCAAAGCGAGACCTGGGTCCAGCTGTGGACTATTCCTACACCGTTAAAGGGGACCCCATTGTTAATTGTCACGTTTATCAAACATCTTGGATTATCCTACTAAAATCTAGTGAGGAAAATTAAGAAGAAATTATTTTCAATGCTCGAACTACTTTGAAATTTAATAGTTGTGGCCCAGAATTAAATATTGGAAAATGGAAAATTTGGAATTAAATAGTTGTATAATTAGACCACTAAATTTCTGCGTGAATAAATTACGGGTGTAACATATTTTTTTATTAAGTTCCACATTACCCAAAGAACAGATAGAGGACGCTTTATGCTTTAAATCCACCTTTGAACATTGCGATTAAACTTTTAAAAATTCAATGTAGATACTTTTTGTTGTACTCCAGTTTAATACATAAATTTATTTATATAGTGTACATCGCTTCAAACGGTTAAGAAAAACATCGTGAGAAAACCTACGTGCCGGAGACAGGCGTCTCCAGCCCATGTAGCGCCCGTGGGCAACCGTTGCCCTAGCGCCCTCTAGCAAGCGCGCGGTCAAAATGGAATAGGTACAAGCTCGGCCGGCGCCCCCTAACACCGCTGCGCCCGTGTGCAATGCACACCCTGCACCCGATGGTGCAGGGTGTGCATTGAGGTGTGGAGAGAATTTCATGGCGGCGTGTGAAGTCTGCCAACCCGCATTAGGCCAGCGTGGTTGACTACAGCCAAAATGCTCTCATTTTGGCTGGGACAGTAGTTAGGTTGTTGATTATGAGACTACACGGACGGTCCTATCACAAATTACAGAGTAGCTGCTCCTGAAGGTATCACGCCTCCTTAACACATCCACCGCCGGTCGCGTCAGGATTTTATACCGGACGGCCATTTACTTATTATAACAAATCTTCCCGCGCAAACGCGCGAATGGCCACAGAGCCAATTGCCCACACCACACGCAGGTGTATGATTAGCTTCTTAACATTGGTGCCATATCACGCGCTGGCGCGTCGTCGGCCAACACAAATCTACAGCTATTGAATCAGTTTCAGACATCAGTTAGCGAACCTCTGTCTCAGGCGTTTCTGTTACTTCATGACTTCATTATATGCAGATGATGGAGTCGCAGATGTCGGTGTCGCCGTCGCCGCTCCGCTCGAACGAGAACTCGCCGTCCTTGGGTGAAGCGGACGAAGGTCAGTTAGTTCACAGTTTATTGCATGTATTTGTGTATTCATGTGTTATGTCTTAGTTTTTTGTATTAGTTTGTCTGTACAAATAATATCTACTAGTACTAGTATATTTTAGTTAAGCTCGTGTCTCACACTACTTTATATTTCATCGGTAACTTCACCTACCTTACGTTATGTCAACACCAACTAAAAATCGATTGGTAGAATATTTAAGACAAATTATTTATAAACAATTTGTGCATAGTACGACTAGATACGACTTAGAAAGTATCCCTATATCATTTCTGAAAATCTTATATTTCAGAAATGTATGCGGAACTTCGTATGTCTGGCGACACTGGACGTGTTTGATACTATTAGGAATAAAAGTAAAATGATTATCTTACCACTTTTATTTATCTAGTCTTCAATAAAATCCTGCCCATCAGCCTTAACACAACAAAAAAAAACACATTTCGTCATTGATTGTTTCAGGTTCGGCTGGGGGCTCGGTGGGACCAGAGGCGGAAGTAGAGGGTGAGGCGGAGGCGGTGGACGCCAGCATACACACGCCGCTCGTCGCCGGCACGCCGCCACCGCCTCGGCCGACCCACCATCGGTAACATATTTGTGATCCATCTTTGTTACACAATAAAAATAACATACATGTCCTCGTATTAATTGATAATTTTACATGTATACATACACTCACGCCGGTATCCCATCGGATAAGGCAGNATGATTATCTTACCACTTTTATTTATCTAGTCTTCAATAAAATCCTGCCCATCAGCCTTAACACAACAAAAGAAAACACATTTCGTCATTGATTGTTTCAGGTTCGGCTGGGGGCTCGGTGGGACCAGAGGCGGAAGTAGAGGGTGAGGCGGAGGCGGTGGACGCCAGCATACACACGCCGCTCGTCGCCGGCACGCCGCCACCGCCTCGGCCGACCCACCATCGGTAACATATTTGTGATCCATCTTTGTTACACAATAAAAATAACATACATGTCCTCGTATTAATTGATAATTTTACATGTATACATACACTCACGCCGGTATCCCATCGGATAAGGCAAAGACCATAATTCGCCACATACTACGATCCCGACGCACCTCTCTCGCCTCATCCACATTCATTCATATTTTCATACACTTACGTCGATTAAGGGTGCTACAAACTTGACCTTTTGAAACAAGTTTCCATCACTTCGCTCACATAAGCCCGGTATATTCGTTTCGTCAATCGAATTCTGAGTTTAATTATTTTTTTATTTACCTGATTATTTTAATTATTTTTATTACAAGGAATGATTTAAATCACAAGGAATACTGCTTAGAAACCTTAAGAGGGAAGTCTTAGCTTACACAGCGTCTTTCCTGTAGATATGTTTAATTGAAAGCTGTTTGCTAAGTTGAGAGCATAGCATTGTAACTAACTTATCCTTATTAAAAAGCGGTACTTTGGCCGTCTACATTTATTAGGCGAAAGTTGTCACTATATAATTTAATGATATTTGTTTGATTTTTATCAGAACGGAATCAGGTGGCGCTGGTGTTAACGCAGAAGCTGCCATAGCGCTGGTGAATCAACTATTTCCTTCAGCTGTGCTAGAAGAGAACTTTGCAGACCGACTCGTGTTCTCAGTCCCACAATCTGCGGTCTCGAGTCTCGCGATGTGTTTTCAGCAAATTGAAGACGGTGAGATTCCAACTTAAGAGTCAGTATTTTTTACTATAAAGCTGCTTCGAAAAAATATATATTTTATATGTATAGTGAAATGAGTCTTGTTAATAATCCAGAAATAGAGGACTAAATTTTGGTTATACCTCAATAGATTTTTCTATGAGATATTAGATTGAAATGAAATGTAAAATTGAAGTGGAATGTAAAGTTATTGAAAAATATCTGAGAATATGTATTCACAGATTGTGTATACCTATGTTTTAGTTTAGATTAGACGAGGCGACGGTAAAAGACTGACTCCAATTTATCTAGACGCTATATCTCAGAATGTCTCAGTCTTCGCCTAGAATGAACTAAACTTGTTATAATGACGCATGCCCTCTATTGAGTAAGTGGTACCCATGAATGCTATAATAGTCTGTTTTTCTTTGGACTATTGCCCTGAGAAGAACCTGTATTATATGTACAGTATTGGTAATTCCGTCACTAGATATATCATTAACAAACCATAGCTCTATTTACAATAACAAATTTCTTCTGCCACTAAAGTATTTCTATTGCGTTTTCTGTACAACAAAGAACGTTTTCGTTTACATATTATATATTTTATTATTCTGATTAGAGTATGCTATGAATATAAGTAATTAGGACAACAACGCTATAAAATTAATATAAATTAAAATTAATTACTTTTTAGCAAAAGAAAAGCTGAACATAGTCGAGTACAGCTTTAGTCAGACTACCCTTGAACAAGTGTTCCTGAAATTTGCGCAGTCGGAAACAGTGGAGTCATCAGACCAAGAACATTAAAACAAATTACAACAATATATTATTGTTCTTATAAGAACGATGCGACTTTTTCTGGTGACGACCATGAGTTGTGAAATTTCACTTAGATACAGAAGAAGGAACAAAACGGGGCATTGTATGAATGCTTATATGGCAGTTTATTAAAAATATACAGAAAAATAGTGAACTTAAACTTCTTTATTTTATAACCCTAACCAATATGGTTAGGGGGTTTCATAAGATGCCCCGCGAAATATTGATAGAGTTATTTAATATTACAAAAAAGTACTGCGTTACTTATGGTTGCCATATTGAAAAAGTTGCATCGGAAATTTGTGCTTTTTGAAGAAAAATACTGTAAAATACAAATTTCTTATACGCTGATTTGTAGTTTGTTTTGTTAATTTCAGTAAAGCAACTCGCCAGGTGGTGGATAATATTTGTAATTATATATATTTTAAATTATTATAATAGTAAGAACGTTGTGAACGTCGTACGTTAATTTGGCAATCTTCGTATGTACCCATTGGTAACAACTAAAGTAGACCTTTAAAATATAGTATAAACGTGAAACACAAAACTAAATCTTTAAAGGTTATATATATATCGGAAATTATTCTTTAAATGTTATAATTATAAAATAGGTAATATTTTTATGGCTTTAAACCAAAATTACCACTGGAGATATATGTTAAGTAATGACTAATTTAAAAAAATAAGTTTTTTGACAACAAACGTTTTTCGAGCTGTTTTCGATAACCAAGCTTTGTAATATTTCCAGTTGAAGAGAGAATATTATCTAGGAGATGTAGGTAGACATAGGACAAGTTGACTGGGTGTAACGTTTTATAATTATTTGATACGTTTATTAGCTATTTTTATATTATAACATGTTGTTAGAGACAAAATACTATAATTACGAAGCATTGTGTTTAATGGTCAGAAAAAAAAACAGATGCATTAGACAAAAGAAAATTCATCATCAATAAATTTATTAATAATTTAATTAGATGATTCTAATATATGTGCAATGAGTTTAGTTTTTTACAATAATTCTGCTTTTGAAATTAGTTTTGCATACACGCCATAAGTAGATACAACCTCATTTATTATAACTTATCGCTTGAGTGACTGAGTGTGTTTAGAGCGCAGAGAAAATTTGAAGTCACATCCACTAACACCAGCCTATAAAACGTAGATCAAATGTATGAAAAGCATCAAATAAATTTTGTGATAGAAAAATAATGATAAAATCATGAAAATGGCGATAAACTATGGGCAATAGAATAAGCAAAGGAAAATTATTCATGGTGTACTGCCTGACATTGAAATTGAACATATTTAATTCAAAAGAATTAAATTTTCGCCCTTGACTTTTATTTTAGAAATAGAGGCGTTTAATAAATTTAACAACCATTTTTTATTCAGGGCACTGTCAGAAGTGTGACTTGACAGACAACAGTCGGTTGTAAGAATAGAATTTAATGTTTTGATTTTTTAGAAATAGAAGCGTTCAATAAATATATCAGTCATGTTTTTTAAATAGTTTGGAACCCTGGATTCTTTGGCTTTTTGAAGATCCAATTTAACAATTAATAAACTNGACTTGACAGACAACAGTCGGTTGTAAGAATAGAATTTAATGTTTTGATTTTTTAGAAATAGAAGCGTTCATTAAATATATCAGTCATGTTTTTTAAATAGTTTGGAACCCTGGATTCTTTGGCTTTTTGAAGATCCAATTTAACAATTAATAAACTAAAAAAAAAACACTGAAACACAATGCTTACGTAATCACAATTTTTTTACTGCAAACGGTCTAACAGTGCCTAAGAACATATTGCAGGTTACAACCACATAAAATTGTGTAATTTTGTAAAACATTTTATCTAACGCCAATGTGATTTGTTTTAATAGGTATAGAAACTTGTGATTTACTTTATTAGCTTGCGTGTGTTATTGTAAAAAAAGTGTATTTTTCATTTCCCGTGCTACAAATACAGTAACATATTTTTGATAATTTCCTATTAGTTTGAATGACGTTGATCAACGTTTTGATGTTGATAATTCCTTTTGTACCAACACACTGAAATTGATGTGGTCCACTGATTAACAGGTAAATATTCACAAAGATCTGATTAAAAAATCGATAAAACAATTACAAATACACACGCACATTATGTACCTAATTTGTTTTTAGAATTTCACATTTTTATATTATATGTTGCCATCTTTAATAATGTATAAACTAATTATATATACTGCAAAATTGTTGACGATTTATCTATAAAATCCTAGAATTGCTAAGTGATAGAAAATATTAATGATATGATCAATTTCGAATACAGTGACTTGGTTGACGTGTCGGATGTAAGCGAGAAACAGAAATGTAGGATGCTGGGGCAAGGAACTGGTCTATACAGAAGAAATGTTTCAAATGATGTCTATTTTTTTTCAATAAACAGTTTTTAGTATAGAAACTAAAAATGAACTCAAATTAAAAGTTAGTATTTACTTTGCATAGTATAGTAACTGAACTTATTTAGATTTACGAGTTACAACATTTAGAACTTGTTCTTTATATAAGTGACAAATGGAAAAACCTTTTCAGTATATATAGACATGAATAATAAGATTTAATAGCCTATAAAATAAATAATAAGTATAGTAAAATATAAAAACTAAAACGTCCCGTGCTATTATCAAATACTCAAATTACAACTAACCGAGTCATCGGCAAATTTAACGATGGAGCCATTTTGAGAGAATATTGAGGGTAGAATTAATCTTTTTTGTTGCTATTGTAAATATATTAGTATTTAGAAATCAGGCTGTGCAGAAAAACTGAGTTCCTTGGTTAAAAATTAATAATCATCAGACCAAAGTAATAAGATAGGCACAGTGTTCTGAAATAACTTTAAAACCTGGAATTTGGCCACCTTTTACATAAATTTACGTTTACAAATACTTATGTACATTTGTACGTTAAAACCTTGAAATTTATGTCTTGACGACATGTTGCTTTTTTAAATACAAATATTTACAATTTGTTCAAATCATTGATGACACAGTGTCCAGTATTGCGTAGTTCCTATACGGGTATTACCCTCTATTCCTTATTCATTTTAATAAACTACTTTTACCTACGGTTTCGCACACGCAAACTACCCTTCATAACATAACGATATCTTTTTACGAGATGAAAACTAACCTATCTATTATTCCAGACCTTAATCTGTCTCCCTCTGGTTAAAATTTCTGTTAAATCAATTCGGAAGTTTTAACATGATTAAGTAACAAATGTCCAAATATCTTCAGAAAGATTATACCATTAGGATGTATATGTTTGTGCGTTTGTTACTTCTTCATGAATTAGTTAATGAATCGATTATTTTAAACTTTGGCACAGAGTTTAAAATAATCGATAAGTTATAAATCCAAGAATAGGCTCAGGCTAGGAATCAATTTGACTATCATATACTTATTACATGCAAAAACATGGATTTCCGGAATAAAATTTAATAAAAAGATTTTTGAGACTAAACCAAAATAATGGCATATTTTCTATAGTTTATATATGTATAATATATACAAGTACTGATTTCTTAAATTTTATTATATTCAAAATATAATTTAGTTAATTGATTAAAAAACAATAATTTATTCTTGTGCGACTGGAAACACCAATCATAATGCGTGACGTCACAGTTTTCGAAACATTGTTTTGACATTTATGTATACTTTGACATATTCTTCACCGAAGTAAATTAGTGCTATACTCATTAATCCGTGGAAGTTAATTATACGCCATAGCATTCGTATCGGGAATATATAAAAATAATAATGAAAACATATTTATAACTGAAAATATATATATGTAAATGAATTCTCTTTTGTATATAATAGCACATAACTTTATATTAAACATTTAAAAAAGTCTCTACATCCATATTTTAAAAAAGTCAGCTATTACGATTTTAATTAATATTCTATAACCGTACAAAATTTTAAAATCTTATTAGTACGAGTATATACATATAAATTAAAGTAAAATTGGTCGCTAATTGCAAGTAAACTCTGTCAAAAACTAGTGCATCAGCACTTAAGTTTGAAGGCATACTGACCGCAAACACAAATATATAAACTTTATACATCTGTGCCCGCAATATACTTAAGCTTTCCTTCTCCGATGAGCACATTGGTGTCTACAATGTGTGGTTGTGGACGCGACTTACGATTAAAAAGTTGTGGATATCATTCTGGTCTCGTACCACTGAGCTATTTCCAATTTTGCCCTAGTTTAAATTCATAATCATCATCATCATATCAGCCCACAGATGTCAACTGCTGGACATAGGCCTCTTCTAATGATCGCCGCACTGAGCGGCTATGAGCCGCCTGCATCCATCGATTGCCCGCGACCTTCATCAGATCCACCTAGCTGGAGGTCTACCCACGTTACGCTTTCTGATTCGGGATACCCCGGGAGAACCCCAACATCCCTCAGTTCTGCGAGCTAAGTGCCCCGCCCACTTGCACTTCAGTTTTGCAATCCTTTGAGCTACGTCGGTGACTGTAGTAACTCTAGTTTAAATTAATTACAATGTATTTTGTTGCATAATACGCAGATGTAATTAAAAACAACACACCTTGGTGTTTACTTAATTAACATGTTTACCGAAAGAGAGGAAGCGATCTCACGACGTCAGGTTTTATCATTCACGAAGCTGATAACGCTAATATTTGTGCAAAATTACGATAATAATAGTTTTATGATACGCAAACAGTACGAGTATGCTGCTGTCTTCATTTTATTTATCCTTAGACCAGAGGTTCCCAGAATTGTTTTTTCTCATAGACCACTTTCAAAATTTAGCTGGTTCCGGGAGACCCCCTGCAGCTACATTTCTATTATATTCCCAAAACTCGACAAAAAATTTGAAGATTAGATCTAACTATGGAAATTTGCGTACGCGAACGTAGTCCTCCGTCAAGTCAGTGGATCCCTGGGGTTCCACCTGGACCACTTTGGGAACTAAGGCTTTAGATGATACGCAACCTCTTGCAGTTGGATCATCTTTATTTCTTTTCTTAAACTGAACTTGGACTAGACATAAAGCCTATTCTTTATATCCATTCCAAGTTCACTTTAAAACAACAAAATTTATAATAGTTGAAAAACATGGACAAAAACATTTATTAGCTTAATTAATACACTAAAAATTATACAATAATAATATGCCATTTATAAGTTTTTAATATACGATTAACATAACTTTGCGTGTTATCAGTGATGCCTACAAATCTGAGACATGGCCACTAACTATAGTTTAAGAAACTTCTAGGTCAGTCAGCAAATGATTGCAAGAGTCGTTATTTATCTGCGAGATAGAATTCGAAATGAAGTGATCCCCAGAAGGATCAGAGTCACCAATATATTATCTCAAAGTATTACAAAAGTGAAGTGGAAGTGGATGGGGTACAAGACTCGTAGAACCGATAGCTTTGGCGTTTTAAATTGTTGGTTGGCGGTAAACGTGCCGTGGGTCCACCCCTGACTAGATGGTCTTATGACCTAAGGTTGTGGGTGCAAACAACTTATAGCCGCTTTATATACTTACGATCATTATGATGATAATGATGTTGATTTATAGCCCATCCTGTCTTTGATATCATATTTACCTTTCTGATAAATAAACAAAATGTACACTGATTCAGCCATGGAGAGATCACAAACAAATTGACATATAAACTAACAATTTGACTGTGAACTTGTAATCAATGCTAACATATTTTGTTATGTTTATATGAGGTGGAAAATAATAAATATATATATAACAGCAATGTGAGAAAGTACCAATTGCAAGAGGTTATAGGCTAATATTAGAAATCACTCAGGTGAAGTTTGGTTATTACATGCAAAATATCAAAAAAAAGGGGGAAATAATAATAAATAATCATCTTGTAGCAAAATAAGAAGTTCATAACTATCTATATACATATATCGACTAAAGATTATTCACTTTGCTGCAATAATTACTAGATGACGCTACAAGGGAAAAATCTCGGTAGTAGACGATTTCTCATAAATCGAAGCGCTGCGCTGTTACATGCAATAATTTTAATACTAACCAATTTTAAGCTTATTATATGAACTGCTTACAAATTTTTTAATCGTTAACTATCATAAATGATGATCCTCTGTGACTATTCTACTAAATGAATCTGATATACATGTCAGAAATGAATATTTTTAAAACCATAACAGGAGTGAACGATTTCAGAACCATGCGACAATAGAACCGTTTTTACTTCTTGACCAAAGTAGTTTCCGTATAACAAATTGAATCAAGTTTCAGAAAGAGTTGCAGAATTTCTTGTTGTTATTGAACTAAATTAAAAATAAAATACTTTTTAGATACATATTAAAGTACTTTTTTTAAGTATATGTTATTATTTTAAAGTTTTTAATTGTCTGGTCATTGGTTCTGGTCATGGTTTTTATACGTGTGCGAAATTTGAAACAACTAGGACATCTGGAAATAGATGGCAATTGAATTGAAGATTTCTTTACATAGTTACATAGGTCAAGTTAAAGCGTATAAAGTTGTGATGAATCATAGGAAAACCGTTGAAGGAAAACGTATATGAAATGAAGATTAATTATAAAATTGATATCTACTATATTATAAACCAAAATGCTATAGTAGTTAAACGTAAGTTGCGGTGCAAGCCGCAAACGTGTGATTTCAGCTTTTAAAGCTGCAACTACTTTAATGTTTACGCTTATTTATTCATAAGTTACAAAGCAGACGACAAATGATAATGTTCCTTACATTTAGTCGGGCTAATTTTATTTTAGGAAAATTCTTACTTCAATTTATAACGGTTTTAATTTACAGTTTTAACTTCTAAACCATATTTGTATTTTTTTTT
>WUAW01012453.1:23124-39797 GCA_017165845.1 Thaumetopoea pityocampa | reverse complement strand
CCTTTGTTAAACGAATATAAGTGACAATATTTAGTATAATATATGTGGTTTAATTTCGCTGGCACCCACAGGAGCAACCACGAAATTTCATATACCTGCTTCTGGTCTGAAATAAATGTACAGGTGTATCGGCGTTTATATTAAGTTTAGTGTAAGGTATTAGCTTAGTAAATTTAACTCCCAAAGGGTTATACCACAAATAGGTATTACGGTAATTAAAACTGAATATTAAAAAAAATTAAACTCGCGAACGAAGCTGCAGCCAACAGTTCATAATCTATACGCAACATTACAAACTTAAAAAGTCATTATGAAACAACGACTTCAGGGGGTGAAAAAAAAAGATATCGTGCGGCGAAATAGCGTTGTGATTTTCATTGTGTCTAGAAATTCCAGACCTAACATATCAATCATCAGACGTATGTTTTTTATGTTAAAAGTATTATAACATAGTTATGGCGATTCCACTTGTCACAACTGTCTCCGGGTGCTCTATTCATTACACCGGAGACGTAAGAACTACTTTCGTTTTTTTTTTAATATTAGATAAAGTTGTAGTGTAATCCAGATTTGCTTCCTGTAACTCCTCACACCATTAAGCATCTATATTTTCACTAATCTATATTTTTATTATGCCATATAATATTTATATAATAACATTACAGACAGATTTGTTGATGTATTCCTCATATTTTTTTTATTAGCCTCTTTATTTGATGTTCATTAGAGAAAGCTTTTGATCAGATTTTTCATATTAAAATTAATTGTTTCAAATACCCCCCACACGATCTGTTTTTCCGGAAAATTTACTACGAGTTTCAAGACGCTTACCAAGTGTGAAGATTAAGGAAAATCCTTTATATTTTGATGAAAATGACTACGTCCAGTTGAAGAAATCATTAGGCTGATTAAAGATAAAATATTTTTCAAGAATTCATTGAAATTTTTACCCCAATATTTTTAATATACACACAATATTTGAAGCAGTTTCCGTGCATATTTTGTGACTTCGGGAATTGCCGTATTTATGTAGAGACATGTAGGTGTTTACATTTATAATTACTTAATTTGTTCTTTATGACAGTTCTTTTTAAATATAATAAATCAAGTCAATTAGTACCATTACCATAATATCGACGGTTTCATCTGAAGGCGATGACCTCCCATTGACTAAGGATTTCAAAAATAATGAATAAAATGGAACTCGTTCCACTTTACGTTTTTACTACGAATCACATATTATTTGAATACTATGTAGGTATCCACAGCCAAATCAGCTTGGACACTTTTTTGCGTTTATAGTAGTGTACGGTGAACAGATAAATGAATAAATACTTTTTATATTTATAGGTAGGTACATACTAAATTTAATTTAATATATATAACTAACTTTTAACGCTACTTATAACCGACTGATGCGAAAGTGCGAGGTACGCGGTAGCTAGCGCAAACTGGTTTATTCCGGTTAAAACCGGAATAAACCAGTGTGGCTAAAGCCACAGGTGCCGATTCTGTGGTAGAGAACTAAACTAAATTTGATCCTTTTCTATTTTTTCTAATGTCAAGCGCCAAAACGAGATAGCAAACATTTATAGCGAGTAACGACCTAAGTTTTTATCAAAAAGTTCAAAAAAATGTTGCATTTTTATGTATCTTTAGTGCGTGTTCCGAAATCGCGCCTAAATCTTTTAATTTTGACGTTCCTAAATGAAACCGACAGCACCAAAATTGTAGCTATCTCGTTTTGGCGTTTGACATTAGAAAAAGATAGGGAGGGACCAAATTTAGTTGAGTTCTGTTATAACAGAATCGGCACCACTGTTTGTATAAACACTATTACAAACGCAAAACTATATCCAAGCTGATTTATCTGTAGCGTTCTGCCCCCCTAGCCAAGTTAACTTTCTATAATCGTTAACGCCAATAGAAACGAAATAAATATATTGGAATGACATTTCTAATCAATAAGAATCGATAAGACACAGGTGACATGGCGAATAAACATGTCATTCCAATAATTTTTTTTTCGTTTCTATTAGCGTTAACGATTGTAGAAATTCAACTTGGCTAGAGAGGCTGACCCGGTTTCTCACGGGTTCAGTAACGTGGCGTCATTCAAGTTTAAAACGCATCACGTTCTATTCTATCGATTTATTATCGCTCTGATATCTGACTATGAATACGGGTAAGCGACCCCGGGCCCCCGAGCTACTACTGTCTCTATATCCTTCCGAGATAGTAGTGTCTATACTTAGACACTGCGAGTTTCATATTGGAATAAAACCCGAAATTTTCTTGAATATTGCTTGTAATAAATATTTCTTGGTACAAAATTCAATACAAGTCGTCATTGGATCGATATGAATATAATATTGACAAAAACAAAAGTATAAGGTAGGTGCACTAGAAAAAATATAAATTATAAAAATGAAATGTTCTGCACAAGCGATGCATTCATCCAACCATGTGCCACCAGAAAGCGGCAGGCGTCACGACAAGTAGTATCCTATATCCTATAGTCCTATTCCCAAATTCCATATTACTTACTTAATACACTTTCTCTATATCACCCTCTTTCCTTTCTTTCTTTTTCGTGAGTACTTAATGAGGAACTGTGTCTGCCAGTCTACCATCGAATTTAAATTACATAACATATTAATTTATTTGATTGTATAAAATTACATAATAATATAAGGCATTATAATTTAAATTAAATGGTGTAATTTTTTTTTATCTAAATCTAAGTTAAGTGTATTTTGTAATTAATATATTTAATAAGGGTTATAATAACTCCCTCGGAAACACTTCTAAAGTTTCGTCGGGTAAACAACTACTGTTGCTGTTGTTATTTTTAATTAAATCTGCTAAGGAATTCATGTGGAAATTATGGCAAATTCCGTCTTTGTAAGGAGGAGTAGGCCTATGTCCAGCACTAGACTTTCACTAGCTGATGATGATGATTAAAGTATTCATTTAAATGTTACGATACCTCACACCGTAACCTAGATACCATATCTAGGTTACGGTGTGAGGTATTGTAACTAATATATTTAAATTGATTGATAAATATCTATACTATATTGTTCAAAATATCTTCTCAAATAACCTAGTATATTATATATTTTGTAGATACAAAGTATACATATGCAATTACGGATTTTCTTTTTGGCTGTTTAAGATCTTCTTGTTTAAGTTTTTTTGGTAAGTTATTTTGATGTATCTCATAAGGCCTAGTCAGTGTAAGCGGCCAAAAATCGTTTTTAACGATTTGAGTATGAAACATCAACCATATTTATAATTTAATTTAGAATATAAATAATATACTAGCTTCTGCTCGCGGTTTCGCTCACGTGAATGTTGGTTTTCGCTAGGTGGGAAATCTTGAAACAATCATAGATTTATATAAAGACTTAGAACCATTTTACTCGAGTACTCGTACCTTGATGGCGGCTACTAAAACAGGGATCAAGCTGTATCTTCAATTCTACTGGACTGATTTTGATGAAACAAGCCGCAGAATTTAAATTGGAATAGTAATAAGTACCTTTAAGACTATTACAGTTTGACAAAAATCTACCCGCTGGTTTTTGCGTGAAGCTCGAACAAATAAACAAACTGACAGATTTGATTTCAAAAACCCTTAATTAGTCGATTTGAGTATTTTTTTTTAAGTATCTTTGATTCACAAAATTTGATATTTAACAATATTATAATAGTATAGATAAAGAGATTGTAAACCTTCCGGATGAAATTTCGTATATGATAGTGAAAACTGCATGAAAATTCATTAAGTAGTATAGAAGAACAAGTAGACATGAATGTTGTTGACATAGTGTGGACGCCTTTTTCACATACATTCATCTAGCCTCAAATTAGGGTTCCCGTGTCTTGGGTACGAGACATTGATGTATTTATATAGATATATAATACATATATATTGATACTCGGGACTGTGACTCGGGAACAAATATTCCTGTGATGAACATCACATAAAGGTTGTCCCTACCGGGATTCGAACTCAGGATCAACTGGCACAAAAAACAGTGTACTATTGAAGCAATCGGTCACCTTGTATTATACTATACGGGTATAATTATTACAGATTATAATGTTTTACTGTTTTAGATTAGAAATCTGGTCTTGTGCTCGACCGTTTGTAAGTCATGTGAATGTTTTACCATATTATTCAAAAAAATGCTTTCTATTTGACCCAACCTATGACTTTTATTACCGAAGCAATAAGATCTATAATTCAATATTAAAATGGTTAAAGTTGAATATTTTACTTTAAGAACTTTCTTGACCACTCAAATCGCAATGATTTTGTGACGTCAGTATTATCATAGTAAGCAAAACGTTTCGTCTTATGTTACAAATGTTTGCTATGTGGCGTTGGCATAATAATATAGTTACTTCATCTCTTCGCGTGGTCGCTATAAGAACCAGCTATAGGATGTACCAGAAAAATGTGCAGTGACGTTATCCTGTTATTTAATCAAAATCTACTGCGATCTCAAAAACACTTGCCAAGCGTGGAGATTATGGCAAATCCCTTCTTTTTAAGCAGGAGGCTCATGTCCAGTAGTGGACTTCTACGGGCTAATGATGATAACGACTATGATGATATTATACTCAAAATAAAAAATTAAACTTAGTCATTTTCAGACAGGCACGTAATAAAATAATTCGCGTATTGCGATTGTAAACCGATCCACTCTGAATATTTTTATTTTGTACTAGTTATAACCGCGACTCCGTTCGCGTGGGCATTTGGTAAGAGCGAAATTATAGATAACTTGTTTTCTTCGATTTTAATAAGAATAAAACAAACACTAAATGTTACTGGAAGCTTGCCACAATGTATCAGTGAAAAATGCATTCAAATCGGTTCAACCGTTTCTAAGATTAGCGTGTACAAACGCACAGACAAACAGACAAAATTTCTAAAAACCATATTTTTGGCTCCGGCAACATAAGTACAACCTGTATAGATTATTTTTTTAAAATATGCAATGTACAGACACGGCTCGTTTACGATTTTATTATATGTATAGATAGATATTGTTCGTTTTATTTTATTTTTTTTTTCTTTCGTTAATTCTATTTGTTTTGTTTATCCAGAAAAAATGTCTTTTTTCTTTGCTTTTTCTTCAATCAATTTTAATTTTCCTGTATTTTAATTATAAAAAAACGCGTTTTATTATGGAAGTAGAGACATTGGATCGCATAAATACACTTATTGAATGACACACGAATTCGTTAACGACGGATAATAATTAATTTGAAACGTTACCGTACAACGTTGTAATATTAAGTCAGGAATCTTTAAGCTTTCATCATCATCTAGGGATGATGATGAAATGTATGTAAATGTATGTGAGTATGGACTAGGGTCCATACTCATCCCCACTACGCGAACAGGGATTTCATTTATTAAGGGATTAGGTCGTAGTCTACCACGCTAGCCTGATGAGGGTTGGTAGACTTCCGTCTACTAACCGTATACTGTCAACATACCGTCTTTTATCATTTTGTTTCCTTTCTTGACCATAGAAGAGCCTTGTTCCTGTCTAGGAGAGATGCCTAAATATCGCAACAATTGCGAAATTCAACTGAGTATTGTATGTGCGATCATCAATTAGGAGCGAACTGACAAAGCGCTAAAAATCTTTTGTTCCAACGCTTGCGAATCCATGTAATTAGTTTTGTTCTCAAGAAATGTTTGCAACTTCTGCCACCGTGGCTGTGATTTGTTTAATGTAAATTGAAAACAGGGTCGCATTTGATTTGTATTGTTTATGTATTAGTCTTTCCTGTCCATTGCATAAATGATTTTCAGGTTGTAAATTATATTAGTATTCCAATATTATCTTGAGAGATATTTTTTTTCAAGAAGATTATCAATATAACAAAACTATATTTAATATTCAAGGTCTTTAATGTTAATTTTTTTCTTGTCACTTACCTTGATAAACATTTTCGATATTTGCTATTACTTTATAATAATTTGAATAAAGCAATTAATTGTCCAAATTTTAAAATAAAATATACAGTATACATAATATGTCACTTCCGCAATTTTTTTAAGATTATGGTTAATAAATTTATAACCATTACTGCCCACGGCATAGCTCGCCGTAAATTTATAATAATGATGATAATTTATAGTCTATGCCTGACGTTATTATTATACCTATATCGCAGTAAAATTTTGTTACAGTAGATTCAGTAGTTGAGCCGTGTAGTAAATAACAGACAGACAAGGAGATAAACAGAGAGGCAAATTTCCTTTCGTTTATGTAGATAGATAGAAGAAAGATTAAATACAGACATTAAAAAAATGGAAGTGTACAATCGTACTTATATTAATTGCGTGTACTGCTCATGTATTGAGACTACTTTGCCACTAAAAATATTACAATGTTCAGCACTCACATGTTCGTTAGATAACCAAATTAAGCTCTTCTACATTATTTATTTGTCACAACTGTAACAAATTTGTTTATAGAGAACAAACGGTTAATTGCGTCCTGCATGGAGTCCGTGTCTGGGCCCAGTGGCGGGCGTGTTCAACCGTTTCCCATACGAAATGCAGTTGCGGTCCGCAAATTGCCCGTCATTTGTGTATGGATTACATGAAATTAAAGTTAGCTAATTTGGCCTTTGTTATTGCATAACACAGTACCATAAATACGGTTAGAGATCGTTTTGGTTCATAATTTTTCCAAAAGTTTTCATAGTTATTGCAATTTCAGTGTATTTTAGTTTTTATTGAATTTCTTCTACAATTTTTCGTAATGGCAATCAGTTGGTTGTTATTTGCTTTTTGCGTATGCTTTTGAATATAATTTATTACAGTAAGACATGACTCAGAGGGACATTGACTAATTTCGTCAAACCAAACTTTACCGAATGAATTGTGACTATATCTGTAAATGTGTCTTTACACCAACTAAAAACTAAACTCGGTTCACGGCTAAGGTTCATAATTTAATGTAGTAATGGCATTTGTCATTTTGAGGTTTGAAACCGTTGAAAGACTACCTAAATCGGCCACGAATAGGTAGGAAACAGGTTTATTTATATTGATTGATCAACCAATACGTCCTTAAAACATTTTAGTCGTGTATAATGCAGTTAATTTACTAGAAATAATTCTGAATCTGTGAGTTGAAATATTATAATACAGAGATGGCTAAAGTCCACACAAAACAAAGGCGAAAGTTATAAATTTTTCAGCGTATTCCAAAAATAGAGGTTTTGATGAGTATGCACCCTAAGCGCGAACTTTATAACAATACGTTTGTATACATATGTATAGACTGTTGCACCGACGGTTCGCCGCCGGCCGGTGCCCAGTATTAAACGTGCATCACACACAAGTGGCAGTTTCACTTATATCAGGTTTAAATATTAACGCCGGTGTACCGGATACTTTTATAATCACATACATATTTACCGATTTTCCTTACTTTTCTTTTATGTACATAATTGTGTGCGACTCATCATATAGTGTTTCCTAATAATAATAATGATTTGTTTTTGTTGCAGGTAAATATTGAAACCTATCGTGCGAGAAATACATTACACAATATACACGTGCTGAGATTGAGATTGACGTGAGAGACAGAGAGAAAAATGTTTAGTAAGTTCAATAAGTTAACGCTCCATGAATTAGTACTAATACCGGTGCTCGTGACTCTGGAATAATCGAATAAGTATTACATATTGGAATGAAACTATTTAAGGATATCGTTGTGGTTTATTATATACTAGCTTTTGCCCGCGGCTCCACCCGCATGCATGTCGGTTTTTCGCTACTTGACCTCTCGTATCTTAATGAGGGCTACTAAAACAAGGATCTAGCTGTATCTTCAATTCTATTGGACCGATTTTGATGAAACATGCCGCGAAGTTAAGTTGGAATAGTACTTTTATGACTGTAATAATTTAACCAAAATCTACCCACTGGTTTTTGCGTTAAGCCCGGATAAACAAACAAACAAACAAACATCGACGAATTTGGTTTCAGAAGCCCTTAAATTAATCGATCTGAGTAGTTTGTTTTTTAATATCTTTAATCTACATAATCTTACATTTAACAATTTTATAATAGTTTAGATAGATATATATTTTCCATTGTCGATGTTGCCAAAATTAATAATTCTTAAAATTAACGTCGCTCTTTCGCACATATTTATTCGCGACTCTGTTTATGTTCAATGGGTGGGAAACCAACCCACGTTGCGCATTTCAATCCTTCGTCATCACTCGAGATCATCATGTATTTCCCTATTTATATTTTGTCATCAGTTCTACTTGCTGTACGGTACTTGTTTGTACAATACTGTCGTCAACCACCGATCTCTTACGGAATTACATTTATTCATGCTCTTTTACTATGTGAGGAAACTTTTATTTTTAATTGACAATTTTTTTAGCGTTTATAATATTTAATATACCATAGTAGTTCACATGAGTGGTTTTTGTGCAATGCTTTAATATAGCACTATTTTGAAACTAACGCGCTTTTAGCTAGAGATTCTCATGCAAAAGGTTAATAGTTCTTAGTCAGATTATCATTTAACAACACATTATTATGACGACATAGTGTTGTAATCGTTTCAGCAGGTAAGTTAGTGGGTCATTATGTACTTTGTTTACTTATAGTCACGTGTAAAAACTGAGATTATTTTATTTGAAGTTTGTTGCTAATATAATGTACTGACAACCATTAGTTGTATCCATGATTCCGGTTCCTTGCAAATCCCTACCAGACGAGATGGAGTGACGCTATTATTACACCTGTGCTATACAGCTGTTAGGAAAATATAAAACTTTAAATATTAGGGGTACTTAACTAGAGCTTTTATTGGCGTAAGTCAGAGGTATCTGCCCAGGTTACTTTTGGTGCAAGGGGTTAAGTTTGGAAGCCTCCATGGTTGATGTTTGTTTTCCATCTCATTTGCTACTATGACTGTTTCGCAGAAGGCGATAACCTTCAACCAGGCATTTTCACTTTCCGGTTCTCGTCACCCTTTATCCTAGGTTGAGCACTCTTGCAATGTGTGGTATGATGTGGCTCGGAATTATGCAGTCGTGGATCTCCTCAGTTTGTTCACGGCGAATTTGACACAGAAAGTGTCGGAGTGACGCCTGCGTTCAAGGCACGAGACCTGGCGATCAGCAGTCTTTAGTGTTGCTATTGCAAGACCGAGACAAGAAAACTGGCTGTTTTTGTCTTGCATTAGCAAATTAGGTTTCAGTAGTGTTGTCTATGCAAGAACGCGCCAAGACACATCCAGTCTCTGTCTGGCATCAGTAAATCAGGTTTTAGTCTTGCATTATTCAATCTGTTCTGCTCCTATCAAATTATCTATTCATTTTTTATATAAAATTACATTAAGACTTTATTAGGCAATACTAAAACTCGCATGGCTGCATAAGGCTGGTTTTACTAGTTTTGTATTTCAATAAAAATAAATCAAGTTCTAACTATATACCGAATTCTAACTATTTTGGTGTGATTGAATAAAAAATCTAAACAACCAAACCTATAAACTTTTGCATTTATAATATTTAGTAAGACAAACATGCCGTCAAATATTAGCTCATGGTCAAAGGTCACCCATTATCTCATGGTCAGACTTAAATATATAAGATGTCATGCTAAAATAATTCCATTTTACAAAACGTTGGCGTAATTTATTAGAATGTCATGTGTTCATGCGTAAATTGAAAATTAGCATAACATTGTTCTATTTGTAAACACTTATTATTTCTGTTGGTGCAAAACAGTTTCCATTATATTGTCAGTCTTTCAGTAAATGCCGAGTTAGAAAACCGTCGTAAATATTAAACAAAGTGGTTATTGTTACGCACTGTGAAATACATGGTGAGGCATGAAATTCTTCATTGTGTTCTGTATTTAGGCTTCCATTTCGCTATTAGGTCCCAATGGTTTATCAAACAGAGCATGAAGAAATTTTAAGTATATTAAACAAAGTCTTAAACAATAATTATTTTGATATATTTATTTATTTATCTTCACACACGTACATGTATTACCGGATTCAATGTTTAAGGTATTATTACTAGTTTAATACAGGGTGATACAGAGATAATGTTATGTAGATATAAATTTGAATATTTCATAGACAAAATAAATATAAGAAGACATGATGGGTACAACTAAGTAAACTGAAAAAGGATGTATTTATAGACTAAATATATATACCAAAATATAGTAAATAGGAAAAGGAAAGAAAACAATATGTTCATGTATGTGTGTGTGTGTGTGTGTGTGTGTGTATGTGCATCCGTGCGTGCGTGAGTGCGTGCGTGCGTGCGTGCAAGTGTTTATGTGTCTGTGTGGGTGTGTGAAAGACAGAGTAAACTTTATAATTTCAACGAATTGTTCTGCAAACCATTATGGGATTGGAGCATATTTCATCAGACAATTACCAATACTATCACGGTATCAAGCGTGGGAACACACCGTGCATATTTCTACAGCAGCGTCTAAACTTATCCAAGGACTAACTTTGAACTGGTTGCCGCTTGCGACACCTCTTCTGACACTCTCTGAAGTGTCAATTGGTATCATTGATGCATCGTTTCGACGAAGCCTCTTATCGATGTTTATCTCACTTGTTAATATGGATGCGGTTACTAGAAATTTTCGTCTTGCTATTAAAAGTTTATACAAATATAGTAGGAATTTTGTGATGAAATTTCAATGTATTTAGAAAAATCTGTGAATTACATCGGTGACGTAGTATGACAAGGTGTTTTACAAAAATTCGTATCTCTTTTGTTTAGTAAAAAGTGGAGAGATGAGGTAAAACTTGGTATTTGGTAATATGTGTTCTAATATTACGCGAAAATCATAACAAGAACATGAAGTAATAAATACAAATAATTTGCTGTAAAAATAACAATGAATACATGGTTACGTATTTCCCTATTTTTTCTTCGAAACTTAGCCATTTCTTATCTATTTTTCAGAAATAACAAATGAAAAAAATATATGTCATGTTGTTTTTATCGACAATAACGTTTTAACTAGATGTTTTTCATGATTTTCCGTTTTAATTCCATATAAAACAATATATCAAAAAAGGATAGATATCCGGCAGATGGCGCTGCAGTAGAGATTGCAATTTTGTAAGCTGTATTTTAATACCTAATATTAAAATATAGCTATTCTAGTGCTGTAGTTCAGGGAAGAATATGTTTGTATGTTGAAAGGGGATAATGCGCTTTCTTCTGGTACTTAATACTAATAAATAACCTTTTAATAATTATTACGGTTATTTGAATACATATTGATATATTTTAATACATTTATTAGCTCTTCCAGTCACTTTATTGCACTAATTCCGTCCCCAATATTTCGGTTTTAGTAGGCATCTGTAAATATTTCAGGAAATATGTCTGTGAGGCGAATTCTGATAACCCACTGCTATTATTTTAGCCTCCACAGTTTTTGGGACGATTGGTAAACTCGTATTTCAGAACTAACAAATATTCACTGTTTTACGTACTTTTGGAACAAATATAGTGAAAATTATACTAATCTATCTACTAAACCTACTATCATAAATATGTAACTGAACCAAATCTGTATAGTGAGGTTTTTTTGAAAAGTTAATTGTGAAATACTTCTTTATTGATATAAAGACCAAAATTATTCTTTTTTTTTTTGTAAATCTAAATCTTATCTAATCCATCCAGTAGTTTTTGCATGGACAAATTTCAAAGGGAATTTTGAAATTAGAACATGGAAAAACTACTGGATGGATTTTGATGCGGTTTTCGCTTTTTCATGTTTTGTAATATGGAATAGGATTTAGATTGCTTTATTACAGTCGGTTAAAACAAAGAGAAGTATGATACTGCAGTTTTTTTATTATTTTATTTATTTAAGGATCCCCTTTCCAAGGAAGATTACGGAGTTGATAAATGGTCTACGCAGGCGGAGCCGCGAGTAACAGCTAGTATATAATATAAATTTAATTTAATATTCAATTTGGTAGCCCATATAACATTCGACAGCAGTGAGCAATATTCATCCGATCCTCGAGTTGAATTTCCACCACTGTATTCTAAATCAACAGATTTATAACGAGGCGCAATCAAGGCCTTATATTAACACACTTGTAAATTACAGGAAAAATATTTTCTTACAATCCGCTTATTATACGCCACAGTGTATTCAAACTTACATACAAAGTATTGTTCTCCTTCCGACAGTAGGTTTATGACAGACTGTTGAATATAAAAACACTGCGAAGAGTGTGAGGTAATACAGCTTCCTCGAGTGGCGGTGAGAAAGATTATATCCGAGGCTGCAGTCATAATAGGTAACCGAACAATAGAGCTTAGTTGAGTGTGTTCAGTGGCTGGATACGTTTTAATTAATTGGATGTTAGCGGAAATTACAGTTTAGATGTTTCTTTGAAAATATATTGGTAAAAGTCCTTCATTGTATGCCAAAGATCTAGGTCTTTGTTGTATGCATATGAATGAATATCCAAATGTTGAAATTATCAAAAATAGATACGTAGAGCAGATGTTCGCGGACTTTTTTTCTCATAGACCACTTTCAAAATTTAGCTGGTTCCGGTGGGCCCCTTGCAGCTACATTTCTAGCATATTCCCAAAACTCGACAAAAAATGCGAAGATTAGATCTAACTATGGAAATTTGCATACGCCAACGTAGACTCCCGTCGAGTCTCCCGTGGACCACTGGGGGTCCATCTGGACCACTTTGGGAACTAAGGCGATAGAGTGTATTCAATGGTTGGATACGTTTTAATTAATTGGATGTTTGACGAAATTAGAGTTTAGATGTTTCTTTGAAATATATTGTTAAAAGTCCTTCATTGTATGTATATGATTAAACATTCAAATGTTATAATAAAATTATCAAAAATAGATACATGAACTTGTAATAGAAATTATAATTAGACACAATTTGACCTCTATTGATATAGGTTATGTTCAGATAATTTTAATTTATAAGGAAGCCATCATTCGGTTAAATTTTAGGCTTTTGGGGTCAGTAATTCTAGACTGTTTTAATAATTAATAATTCTAGGTGCTGCATGACGAAGGCATGACAATAGCGTCACTGTATTTGTTTCTGTGGATACTGTGAGGGTCAGTTAATGATACGCCAGGGTGATGGGCAGCAGAGTCAACCTGTTATTTAATTAAAATCTACTGCGACCTCCAAGACGTCTACCAAGCGGGTAGGTTGTAGTAAATCCATCCTTTTCAGGGGGTCTTTTTCGAGCCATTTCGAGCAGTGAACTTCTATGTGCTGATGATAATGAATTCTAGACTTATTGTCGCTGGCATTTCACGCTTGTTATGCTACTTCAATAGGAATAAAACAAACTGTAATCGTTTATACGTTTTACATTATAAAATAATTTTCCTATCTTCAGTGGATTGCTTGAATTTGTATACATTAGTTGATTGCTTAAGAATTCTTTTGATATAATCGTACTATTCACCGTCGGGTTAAAGTAACTCAATAAATGATACTTTCAATAATATATGCAGGCAGCTCAAAGCAATTCGATGTGGCAATCGTTAGTACTTGACTACAATCCTACCTGATGGTAAGTGACCATGTGACTTTGGGTGGTATAAAAAAGTAAAATAAAAATTAAAAAGAAAACTCCGACTCCAAAAACTTCAAGACCTCAATAGCAATTACTTCTTCATTCCTCTCGATAGCCTCACCCAGATATTTTAGCTTTGTTCTACTAATAATATACTCGTATGTGTCATCATCATCAATAAAGAATTTTATTTTATTATTTACCTAATTCTTCCGAATTTTGTTCACTTTGGCGTATAATCCACGTTACTGGGATGTTATAATTGTAATGTAATTATAACATTCATGAAATTATGGGAGATTGAAAATTTATTTGACAACTATCGAATATAGTCTTTAATCGATGTTTGCACGCAACGGGCTTTTCCGTCATGTTACATTGAAAGAATGACAACGGTAATGTATCGCCTAAAGCAGATACTAACTAACGGCTCTTCTAATGCGGATCTGGCGTAATTTGTGGGTGTTATTAAAAGTTATGTAATGTACAGTTAAATATGATTCGTCGTCCCATTAAAACGATTGACTTAAACCTTTAGAATTATAGTAGCCTACTAGCTTTTGCCCACGGCTCCGCCCGTGTGGATGTCGGTTTTCCGCTACACGGGAAATCCCGAAACCAACATAGATTTATATAAAAAGCCTTAGAACCATTTTTACTTGAGCTCTCGTATCTTAACGGCGGCCATTAAAACATGCTGTGTCATTATTTCTACTGGACCGATTTTGATGAAACATACCGTAGTATTTAAGTTGGAATATTAATTCTAAGACAGTAACAGTTTGATCAAAATCTACTCGCTACTATTTTGCGTGAAGCTCAAACAAACAAACAAATAAACATCGACGGATTTGGTTTCAAAAGCCCTTAATTAGTCGACCTGAGTAGTTTGTTTTTGAATATTATTGATTTTTGAAAATTTGATATTTAAGAATTTTATAATAGTATAGATATTTATCTATTTAGATAAGAGTAGATATACGTGCATTTTAAATCGGCGTACAATAAACAGATCTCTAACCAACATACAAGAACATAACCATCTTTGTAAATGGTGTTGTACTGATGACGATTTCAAGTATGTATTAAATAATCGGAATATTTTGTTCGATTAAATTATTCTTACGCATGACTTAATAATGACGTAATATTTTGACATTATAACATCTGGCATCTACCTACGAGTATACATATGTATTATAAAATTGTTAAATGTCAAATTTTGTAAATCAAAGATGTTAAAAAAACTACTCAGATTGACTAATTAAGGGCTTGTGAAACCGAATTTTGTTTTGGTGAAAATATTTCAGTCTTAAATGTACTATTCCGATTGCGTATTCCGATTGTTTTGTACTAAACACTGCGGCATATTTTATCGAAATCGATCCAGTAGAATGGAAGATACAGCTTGATTCTTGTTTTAGTAGGCACCATTAAGGTACCAGAGCTCAAGTAAAAGTGGTTCTTAGGCTTTTTTTTATATAAATCTATGATTGTTTCGGGCTTTCCCATGTAGCGGAACATTGACATTCTCGCGGGCGGAGTCGCGTCCAAAAGTTAGTTTAAAAAAATTTTAAGCATTAAAAAAGAACATTGTTTTCAACAAACTAGTCAAATATAGTAATTAACCTAGTTCAAGCTTTCTCTACCTATATCATCAGCAGTCCGCGGAAGTTCACTGTTGGACATGAGTCTCCTCTTCAAAAAGACGGGATTTGCCATCGTCTTTACGCTTGGCAGGAGACGTGGAGATCCCACTAGAATTTAATTGAATAACAGGATAAAACTGTTGCTCAGTATCCTAGTAATATGTTACAAATATTAAACTGTTACTGAATCTGAGTCATCAATCAAAAAACTTTCAGAAACACATATACATAAATTGGCTTTCAGATTCTATGGACACTAAGGACTGCATAATATCGTGGTTTTTTTTACCATATTTAAGCTATTACCTATCTGATAGTAAGTAGCGATGTAACCTAGGGTAGTAAGACGTAACCGCGGATGACTGCTCACGTGATTCCCGCGCTCGGGCACAAGGGCCAAGGCGGACGCCGCACAGTTTTTAGTGGGTGCAATTCTCACATAACCGTCGTGCTGTGCCCTCAGCGCGGCGGTACGGGTCAGCCATTATATGTGCGTAAAAAAGGGTGGTAAGACGTATTAGTTTAATAAAAATCTATTCACTCTTGTCTTAAAGATACCTGCATTAAAATCGAACGGAAATACTGAGGCAGGAAGACCATTCCAATCTTTGGCTGCACGTATTATGAAAGTAGAAACAAATCGCTTCATATGAGTGGTAGCCCGCCGTGCACCTAGTAGCCCAATGGTGAAAGGGGGATGGAGGAATTAAATTCAGGTTCAACATGTACCCTGTAGAATATTGAAAGGCTAGCTACCCTGCGCCTGTGCTCAGTGCTTAGCAGATTGGTGTCATCCAGGGAAGGATCACCAATAAACTTCATTGCACGCCTCTCCACAGAGGCCAAGGCTGCTAGGTGGTATTTCCCAGTTCCAGACCATAAGCGGTAGCAGTATTCCACACACAACCGAACTTGCGCTTTATAAAGCTGACCCGGTGTGAAATACCGTCGTGCTTTAACTAAGACCCCCAGCTTTTTGACAGTTAATTTGCTCCTGTACTCAATAAACCACCCAAAGTTGAGGTCAGGTGAGCTTCGACTTCGACCCAATGCAGGAGTTTGAAAACAATACATTTGTGAATATATCTCTTTGCAATTAAATTTATTCTATGTACCTGTCTTGACAATACATTTCAATAATAAATTTTTAAGAAACTAATGCACTTTGTTATTCAATAATTTGATTATTTCGTATATTATTATTGAATGAATGAATGAATGAATATGAAGGAATAAATACTTTATTTGCTAATATATAGGTTATTTCATATAGATTATTTCACATAAAACCATATAGAGTTATTTGTTTAGACTAAATCATGGTTCAATTAGTATTTAGATTCATTTACGGAGATTCAATTGCGTGTGTGTTCAATTGTCTATTCTGAC
>WUAW01012453.1:898-12419 GCA_017165845.1 Thaumetopoea pityocampa | reverse complement strand
CGAATCATTTATCTATCACTTTAGTCTATATATGTTTCACCACATAATTTTCACCTGTTAATTGATAATTATCTATACACACACATATATTTTTATGTCAAAGAAGTATAACCTCTAACGTGTGTACGTAAACTCATATACAATTTTTATTAAAATATCACTCGACTGGTAAAACCGTGCTGAACAACTAGTTTATTTAAGTACCAGTAATTATGTAAACTCGCACTCACCAATCTTAAACTCATCAACGTAAATACATTACGTGACGTGTGCTTTTATCAAATCTCACAGAAATATGTTATTTTATTAATTAGAAGTAACAACTCATGGTTTTATCCGCTTTTGTGTTATGAATACAGATTCATACAATTGATTTTTTCTGTTAAATTTCACTAGAGTATATTCCTTTGCAGTGAAAAGTAAACTTTGTAACGTGTAGGGAAAGATAATCATAGTGTTTTAGTCGGTAGTCCTTGTTAGATTTTTTGATTCGAGAAATAAAGGCAGTCCGAGTTAACAAGCAATGGCTATTTATTATTTTTTTATATTTATCCGTATTAAGCCAGCGTGGTGAATTATAGTCTAACCACTCTTATTATAAGAAAATACCTGGCCCTGAATTGGGACAGTGGTGTTGTTATTACAAAATGTCTAGCGGAGAAATAATAGTACGCTCTGTTTAACAGCAGTTTCTGTTTCCTATTAATTGTAACAAAATATTTTTATAAAAAGAATTCACTAATAATTTACAACACCCGAGAAATTTATAAATTCAATGTTTTTTTGCTACAAGTTATATATAATATTACAACGTGGAATGGCAATCACAAAATTGAATTTCATCGCTGTTTTAATTTTATTTTCAGTTCTATGACGGTTGTTTGAAAGCAGATGTCATGAATAGCATTCAATCGTATCTTCGTGTGCCAAATCCGGTCATGCAATCACAAACAAGAGCTTCATTAATTATTATATTTGTCTATTTTTTCTGTCACCGGCTATTGTTTGATGGCCGCCATCTTTGAATGCAGACTGCAGACCATACACATACGTCGGAGTGAAAACTGTTACACAACCAACTATGATCTTTGCAAGACGAGTTGAGATTTTGGAGTTACAATTACTTTCAATGCAGTTTAGAGCTTAAGTGTATAGAAGTAAGAGTTATTGTTATGTGTTTGTAATGAAAATTAAAATTTTAATGCCATGTTAACGAGTACAAGTGAACAAGAAAGGATTTTATTGAGCAAGCCTCTGTGTATATTGTGAATAGAGTAGCGTAGATATTAAATTCGCATTCTCGTAGGATACTATTAATTGCTGCTTCGATGATGTGATATGGTTATTGATAATCGAATTAGCATTATAGCTGAAATAAAAATACAACTTCATAATAAATAATGATTTATTTCTCACCACAACCAAGCATAACAAAATAAACAATTTAGGGATAGGTTAACAATATTGGCTGTAGAAAGATTGGTGTCTGTGTTAGTTTTAATATAAACCTGTAGTGCAGATCACCACAATTAATGATTAATTAATACCTGGATTATAATATTTCATCATAATTCCAATATCTGGCTTGTGTAGCGTGTACGTTCGAGCGGCGTTACAATTGGCATTCGTAGTGATCTCTTGGTTGACTAACGTCTGAACGCGGTTATGTTAGGTGAGTTAAGAACGTAGACGTTTACGTCTACGTTAGGGTCCTTTAGGGCGGGGGCCCTAAGCATCCATACAAAACAATCCCCGGGGAAGGAGGGGGGACGACGACATGAGATACTCATATGAACTCATATGACCTTCAGGTACGGAGGTGCTGGGGAGAGTAGGTAGGTGGTTTCCGCCCTGAAAAATGCTTGAAACAGCGAGACACAGAGGGGAATTAGTACGTTATCTAAGACCCAAAACCCCTGCATGTGTTGATGAAGGCCACCGTGGTTTTTTTAGTCAGTAAGAGTCTGACATGCTCCGCAAACCGCCCTCTACACTTGCGAAAGTCCTATGTAGGATTTTCTCAGCGTTAAAATGAATAAAAATCAAAGGTGGGTTAACCAATCTATTTAATACCTAGTTTAGAAAAAACTTCTTCCTTGTTTTGGAAAATGCGTAAAGCAGTAGACCTTGGACTGGTGTCTAAATGACACTAGGCGACTAGTTGACACAAAGGTCATGCCAGTAGCCCCCACAAGAATGAGGTTAGATAAGGTATTCAGTCATTTTAACCCACCATAGTCTCATTTCTGGAGACTTTAATTACAGAGCTGCCCCTAATTTAGGCTCCAGTTTACATTTTGTATTATATTATATTTACGTACTATTATTGTTTTTCTTTTATTATTCAATAAGTTTATTGTGGAAAATCAAATTTATTTCATTTCATATTTTGCAATAAATATTTTGATTTTGGGCCCGGATGAAAATCAGCACCGTGGTTTAGTAGCACCATGAGCTGGTAATCCTTTCGAATTTTTCTCAAATGTTTCTCTCATCATCTCAAACTCAAACTCACTTGTTCATAAATTTATAAATACGAGTATAGTAGTGTTACAATAATAAATGTTTCTTTTTTTCAATAATAGCAGATAATAAGTCTGGATACTGCTTGATTGCAGAAGAGTAAACTTCAGTTCATAAAGTTTTATATACTAAAATATTATAAAATTAGCTTGGTAATTAGAAATGCAATATATAAAACTCTACTGTTACTTCCGTCTATGTTCAAATTTAATAAATTATTGTAAAATATAAAATTTTAAGCCAAATTTATTTGCTATTAACATTTTAGTGCATAAGTATTGCATTATATGGCAAGTTCACTTATTGTCCTCTATTGGGCAAGGCATATGTCTCGAGGCAGTCCGACTCTTTGGGATCTCTTATACTGTCCCAGTTGTTTGCTGTTAGCTCTTATTTTGTTGTTGGATAGTCCTTATTTATTTATTTATTCTTTATTGTACACAAACAGATAAATACGTTTTTACATAAGAAAAAATTATGTACAAAGGCGAGTTTATGCGTAGTTTCTTATTTCATCATCATCTAGTAGGATATTAACGGTGAAGCGTCGATACTGTTCTGGTACGAAGTAAGGCAGCTTTAGAACATCCATTTACCTTCCGGCCATTGTATCAGAACAGCACAGGAAGTACCCCACAAATTCCACTTCCGTTTCACAATATTGACGTCATCATTATTGTGGTGAATCGGAACATTTTTTTTTTATTGATTAATGCTTCTATTTTATGTAGTTATCAATAAATGGCTTCATGTTTATCTTTTTACTAAAAAATATCGTCTATTTTTCTATTTCATTATTTTCCTAAAATAACTCTTGTTTTTCCTTATACTAAGCTATCCGTAACAATCATGATCATCCCCAGTTCATATGCTTCCCCACTACAGGGTCACGGACCTCCCCTAATCAGGAGGGGGATTAGGCATTTGTCTACCACGCTGGCCTAGTGCGGGTTGGTATAATATTGACTTTTTGTTTGGAGTTGTTGTTAAAATTTTGTGTTCAAATAATTTTAACAAAAATATATAAAGATCAGTATATATCATCATAAATTACCGCTGTGGAGATATACAATTGTTTCGAATAAAATATCAGTGCAGTAACTTGTAGATAATCAAAAAAATTAAATCAGATTAACAAACTGAAATATAAAGCTTTTGGCGGGAACACGAATGAAGCATTACTTGAAGTTTTATTTGTGTTTTATATTAGTTTATTGTGATATTTGATAAATTAATTGGTGTTTTCTTTTTTTATATCAATTATCAATAATTGTTAATAATATTGAAATATTGGAATAATATTGTGACTAACATTGCAAAGTGATCGTATCAAGGCAATATGCCTGCGTTTGCCTAGTCAAAGTGTTATACATCAGATTGACGTCAAAACTTACAAGAACTAATAAAATGCGATACATCAGTATTTTATTAACTTGTGAAAATTATATAACTACGTCAGAAAAGTTTGTATGGGCTTGAATCTCTTTGCCTTCCCTTTAAAAGGGAAAATTTAAAAAAGAAATAGATTCTGTACTTACTACCAAATTAAATAAATAGAATATAATGTTTAATGTAACTGAATTTATAAAACTAAAGGCGCTTGTAGATTTTTAATATCACTATATACATAATGATCACAAATCGATTAAAACGTTTTATGATCATTGATCGCGATTATTTAATAAAACACTCAGCGTACGCTCAAATACGAGAGCTCTTTTAGCAAAATTTATACCCGATGTTTTGCATAACTCGATTATTTTATTGTTCGCTATATATTTACCGACATCTTCACTTTCTACAATTTATGCAAAAGTTTCGTGAGTTATGTATGTATGTTTATAATATTTTATTCTATACAAACGTAATTTCACATATCGATAGTGACTAATGATATTTTATTTTAATTTCTTTCATCATCATTATCATTCCGTGGTTCTGTACATGGGTCGCCTTGACAGGTGTTTTGGAGGCAGCAGTAGATTTTAATTGAATAACAGGATAACACTGCTGCCCATTATCCTGGTCTGCCGTCCGATTATTAAGAGACCGTTATGTGACATTTTGCGAAATTTGAGTCATGTACACTAAGTGAAAGAGCATCTTTTTCTCTATCAATCAGCGCGGCTCAGATTTATCTATCGTTCTTTAGTTTCAAGATCTGGAGATTTTGAACTCGGCAAACTGCATCATTCGTCACTTAAATATGGTTATGTCACATTATAAAATATACATACATACACTCACGCCGATATCCCATAAGGGTAGGCAGAGACCATATTACACACCTACTACATATTATACATACATACAGTCACGCCTCTTTCCCATTGGGGTAGCCAGAGACCACTTCCTTCCACCTGCTACGATCGTTTGATGTAGCACAGTAGCTATCCGCAGCCCACACTTCGCCTCCGCGGGCAATGAGACGTGTCAGGTAGCGAACCACAACGCCGCCATTTTATAAAATATATAAACTTTATTTAAAACAATATTATTAAACTTAGCACTCACGAAACCCATAAAATGAAAGCTTAACAACAGACAAGTAATTTGGTCTATTAAATATAGCCGTATGTCTTCTCAGTGTCTAGGGACATTATTTTTTACGTTTTTGCCCATAATTCAAAATTACATTTATTCACTTAATAGCTTTTTGGTGCATCCTTTAGCTGGTTCTCATAACATCCACTGGAAGAGATTGAGTGACGCTATTTTTATGTCGGCATCACACAATGTTCCAAACTTCATTTAAATGCACACAACAACTTATTACATTTACTTAAATCTATTACTACAGCCATTCACCACTTAAAACGGTATTGTTTTCTGGAGTTTGCATATACTATACAGTTACTTCATAAGTCTGACATTGACAATATTTTCATAACAATGCGATAAAAGAATTATAATTAGGCAATTGTTATTCATAAGTCATTAGATTTATGCAATAACGCTCCAATAGAATTTGTTATTTTTACAATTTCATCTTTAAGCGCCATGCAATTAAGTTTAAATTAACATGTGTACGTGTGTTATTTAATATTTTACAAATTATATCATTTCTTATTTAGATTCTTTGATTATATATAAATATTAAATATGATTATATATTAACAGACATCCGAATCTTCACTCGAAATATTTTCACTAAATATATCGAATAGAAGTTATGAAAGGTGCTTATTATACTCGTATATATAGTTATGTTTTTCTAAATATTTTGTGAAGTAAAGAAAATTGAACAATTAGCGCTGGTATGATAGCGTCACTCCATCTCTTCTCGTGAATGCTATGAGAACCAGCTAAGGAATGCACCAGGATAATGGGCAGCACCGTTTTCCTGTTATTCAGTTAAAACCTACTGCCATCTCCAAGACGCCTGCCAAACGTGAATATTATGGCAAATCCCTTCTTTTTAAGAGGCAGCAGCAGCACTGTCCAGCAGTGGACTATCACGGACTAATGATGATGATGAATAAGTCACTGTGAGTACAAACTTCGGCCCAAAACCCTAACCTTATTATGATACCCACATACTCATAAAGGAGGGGTTGTTTAAAACCAACCAATCCGCATTTGACCAACGTGATAATTAGTCTACGGCTTATGAAAAGTCCGTGATCCGATAATGATCACAAAATGGACTGTGATCAAAATATATATTTAAGTAATACAGACACCTATTTTGATTCATCCACTGTTATACATCTTTTCATATTCTTTTGTCGGTTTAGATTTCTACATACTTGCATTTTTTAAACAAGTTGTTTGTTTAATTAAGGTGCATCTCCATTGAGCCTTGTTTTCCGGTATTTCTAATCATGTTCAGTTGGTATATCTGTTTCGTTAATGATAATGAAAATAACACTTCTATTAATATTAACGAAATATAGTTCCTTAATTAGGATTCCCTGTATCTTGAATACTAGGCAACCCTATACTTACTTATGTAGATATATGTTAATACATATACACAGATCAGCATCGGTGAGTCATCGCACAAACTTTGCACCTATCGGAATTCAAACCCGAGACCAATTGGCCCAGAACGCAGAGTCACTACTATTGCATCAAACAGTCGTCATTCGTCGATTTTGTGAATATTTTTATTCTTTATTTTTATTTTTCTGTTTATGAAATTTTCTGTGAAAATTATTTTTCTTCTTTCTTAGTTAATTTTGACCGATTTGATACAATTTTGCCAATATTCGTAGTCAAAGAATCATAAAGTTATCGTTATGGATGAAATAAAAAAAAAATATCAGTGAAAGTAAATAAAGTCTTTCGTCCAATGTAATTCTTTATTTAAATTACTTGTATAAAGAAAAAATTATTAGTGCACAGTCCTGGTTAGCATATAATGGTGCCGATTCTATTGCAACAGAACTTAACTAAATTTGGTCCCTCCCTATATTTTTCTAATGTCAAACGTCAAAACAAGATAGCTATAATTTTGGTGCTGTTAGTTTCGTTTACAAACGTCAAAATTAAAAGATTTAGACACGATTTCGGAACGTGTGGACTAAAGATACGCAAAAACGCAACATTGTTTTGAACCGTTGATAGAAACGTAGGTCGATGTCCGCTATAAATATTTGCTATCTCGTTTTGGCGTTTGAAATTAGAAATAGATAGAGAGGGACCAAATTTAGTTAAGTTTTGTACAATAGAATTGGCATCAATGTTTTAACTTATATCAGTGCGTTTTATATCTCAAATAAAAATATAATATTGGTGGTAATTCTGTTGTAATAGACCTTAACTAAATTTAGAATCTACCTATTTTTTTCTAATGCCAAAAAGAGATAGCTGCAATTTTGGTGCCGTCAGTTTCGTTTAGATACATCAAAATTACGACATTTAGACGCGAATAAGACGCGGAACAAGCCAATTAAAGATACGCAAAAACACAACATTTTTTGTACTTTTTGACAGAAATGTAGGTTGGTACTCGCTAAAAATGTTTGCTATCTCGTTTTGTTGTTTGGCAATTAGAAGAAGATAGAGAGAGTCTAAATTTAGTTAAGTTCTGTTACAACAGAATTACTATCATTATTGTATTTTAATGATTAACTTCAAAACTTCTATTACGTAAATTGAAGTGTAAGAAAGTAAATACGTATAATGAGATACGTAATGATTAATAGTGCGGAGTTGTCGGCCATTAATAAACAGCTTATTTCTACTGGGTTCTGCAGATCGCCCGCTGTTACAGTTAAGTGGAGAAACAAATATAGTTAGTTACACACCACAGATTGTGCAAATAATTTGCGTAATCTGTGGTAATCAACAGACATGTCTGTGGTGCTGGGGCCGCATAAAGGTTTAATGCCATTAATGATTGCGTTATCACTATATATGAGCTCTGATGGGCAAAATATCAGCGGGTCATCACTTTTAAGTGCTGACGACGCCGTATGATTCAGCGCCGTGACCTTAAAGGTGTGACACGAGCTCTTGTGAGGACACAATTTACCGCAATTTTCGTTATAAAAATATTACATATAAATGAATTCTTTAATGTGAGTTAAAATGATTTTAATACTTTTGAACCTTATAAAATGGCGGCGTCATCGTTTGCCACCCGACACGTCTCATTGCCCGCGGAGGTGAAATGTGGGCTGCGGATAGCCACTTTGCTACATCAGACGATCGTAGCAGGTGGAAGGAAGTGGTCTCTGCGTACCCCAATGGGAAAGAGGCGTGACTGTATGTATGTATGTAGCATGTACTGTGGTCTCTGCCTACCCTTATGGGATATCGGCGTGAGTGTATGTATGTATGTAAAATGATTTTTATAATTTACATAATTACTTTAAGATTTACCGAGCTCAGTTAAAAGTATAGACTAGAAACAATACATTTTTTTTAAATATGTAGACAATAAAAAAATAAACAATGTTTTTCATATTTATATAGATATACATATTGTAGTGGTAACTCAATCGAAATGTAGAGGTAGTAAGTAAAATATTAAAATATATCGCGATAATTCCCGCGAATTAATCTATAAATACAATAAAATATTTGATGCAGTCCTCTTCTGGTTGACATTATTGATGTGTAAAGTTGTAACAATCAGACAGACAGATAAACGCGCTTTCAATTATATTATTGTAGAAGTACATTAATAACCAACTATATGTAATTAATAATATTTAAATAAACAAACAGATAGCTGCATAACGGACGTGTAATCGAATAATCAATTTGTTTACGGAACTGGTGCCATCAATTTATCGCATCATAACTCGAACGTTTGAAAATTGGTACACTAGTTACGCAACGAAGGCTCTTTAACCGAGTCAATGATCGATAGAAATAAATCGATAGTAAATACGAGCGTTACGAATCGATAGCTACGTCTGTTACGGAAAGAACGAATGGCGGCAAATTTAGTTTAAATAATTCGAATTTAATTATTATAAAGATTAGATTGTTTGATTAAATTTAAGAAATACATTAGATTTGGTACACATACATACAAGCACTCAAACTGGTATCCCATAACGGTAAGCAGAGACCACAATTTGCCACATACCATGATCCTCATACACCTCTCTCGCCTCATCTTTATTCATATAAATTTTCACACACTTTTGTCGATGAAGGCAGATACGAACTTGACTTTTTTGAAAAAAGTTATTGATTTAACCAAGGTTTTTCCTGGGCGCCATCTTCGGCCGATATTTTCACAAAACTGTTATATTTTTCGGGATATTTAAAATCGTATCGCTTGAAACAGTATCGAAATGTCGGAAACTGGATTATCATCAGCACGTGAAAGTCCACAGCTTGGTTCCATAAAAAGGAGGGATTTGTAGATCGCTGCAGATACCGGTTGAATAGCAAGATCACGCTGCTGCCAATATTCGGGTGCATCCTTTAGTTGGTTCTCACAGCACTCATGAGATGCGAAAACACCTCAATATTATGTGATAAAATATAACAGTATAGTGAATAACCATGAATGTGAACCATTAAACTAGTGGTGGGTGATTATGAGATATACTAATGAAATCATTCGATTACGAAAATGTCTCGAGATGTCCTCGATTATAATCATTAGTAGTTGTAATTTGATCTAATGCATTGTTTACATCGCGGAGTGAAATAGTAACTTATTTATTGGCTTAGACCAGAGGTCTCCGAAGTTTTTTTATTTTTTATAGTATTAGCCATGTTTTCAGTTTTCGGTAGAGCCTTTGCTTAGCTGATATTGAATATCTGCAAATTCACCAATGTCAGAAGTGTTTTTGTTATTTGATATAGTACTAGTCACTATGAAAAATTTAAATTTCTAACTGCACTGAAATGATTGTCGACCTGTGAGGTCGTTATAGACTATTTTTAGTATAAACGGCTTACACGAAGATTTATTTAATAAAAGCATAACTAATAAACTTTATTAGTTATCTACTGCTGTGCATTAATCGAGTTTAATTTTATTAAACAGAACTGAGACAACATTCAGACTTTAATTAACACATCGGTAAATAATGAGAAAAACTAAGAACTTATTGTAAGTGGATACCACCAATTAAAACTAGTGTCATCTCTCTCACCACCAGACCAAAATAAACAACACCTATTCTATTCAGTGAATAACGTTAGAATAAATTATTTAATACGGGAGTACGACTGATCTATGTGACACAAAATAGTAAGGTTATTCAAATATGAAAATAAGTTACTAATTTCATAATCGATTATCAGTATCAGTAATTAGTAAATTTCCTGATTATGCCGATTATTCATGATCGTCCATTTGTAGTCTAAAACATTTATTTACCAATTAACTTGCAAAATTCAACACTTTACTTATTTGGGATTTGATTGCTTAAATTAAATATATATCTAAAAAAAGAAATTTTTCTTTAATTATACATTATGCCTAATTATATTTTTGTTCTGTTACAGGTAATCATCGAATCAGCTGACTGATACATCGCATTAATTATTAATTAATGGTTACAACGAAATTTTCGGTAAACGAGTTTAATCTGTACTACTATAAAATTATTAAATGTCAAATTTACAAAAATCTAACATATTTAATAACAACTACTCAGATCGACTAATTAAGGGCTTCTGAAAGCGAATCCGTCGATGTTTGTTGGTTGTTTGTTCGGGCTTCACACAAAAACCAGCGGGCAGATTTTGATCAGACTATTACAGTCTTAAAGGTACAGTTCCGACTTAAATAAAGTGGCATATTTCATCGAAATCGATTCATTAGAATTGAAGATACAGCTTGATCTCTGTTTTAGTAGCCACCGTTAAGGTACGAGAGGTCAAGTAAAAGTGGTTCTATGAATTTTATATAAATGTATGATTGTGTCGGAATTTCCCATGTAGTGGAAATCCGACATTCACGCGAGCGAAGCTGTGGGCATAAGCTAGTTTATATACTAATAAGAATACACGATTCCACGTATACAGATTTCACGTAGTATATGTCATCGTGATCATCAACAGCCCTTATAAGTCCACTGCTGGACATGGGCCCATGGACATAAAGGGAGGGACTTGCAATAATCTCCACTCTTGACAGGCCTCTTGAAGATCGAAGTAGATTTTGAGTTAATGACAGAATAACGCAGCTGCACGTTATCTTGGTACATCCGTTAGCTGGTTCTCACAGCATATAAGTAGTCCATATAACTCAAGACAATATAAGAATTCTAAATAGTACATACATTTAAAGTTTATGAAGGAATAAAGAAACGCATATACGTGTCTGTAACACGAACACTAAGACATTTAAATTATAAAAAGTACTGTTGATAGCCGTGGAGGATATTAGCGTATAGAGGCGCTTAAGATACATAGTATACTCGTAATCGATTTTCATCATATTATTTCTATCTAATATGTATTGTTGATTAACCCATTACTTCCCAAGCATCGAAAACATTGGAATTTTTTGATCAAATCTTTATATTAAGTTCATATGTTGAGAAAAAATATTTTGACAAAAAATAAAATAAAAAAA
>WUAW01012438.1:859-12312 GCA_017165845.1 Thaumetopoea pityocampa | reverse complement strand
TGCATAACAACAATTCCTATTCGTTTGAGTGAGTGGGAGGTGTTCGGCGCTACAACCTGTTCTAGATTACCAAACGTAATGCCCCGTTTCACTGTCCCACAGTTAGAAGGTAAACCAGTCGCGATTAGAGGTCGCGAGGCCAGTTACTGGCGCCGATACTGTTGTAACAGGACTTAACAAAATTTAGCCCCTCCCTATCTTTTTCTAATGTCAAACGCCAAAACGAGATAGAAAACACTTTTAGCGAGTACCGATCTACATTTTTGTGAAACGGTTCAAAAAAATGTTGCGGTTTTGCGTTTCTTTAGTCCATATGTTCCGAGATCGCGTCTAAATCTTTTAATGTTGACGTTTCTAAACGAAACTGACAGCACCAAAATTGTAGCTATCTAACATGAACAGAACTTAACTAAATTTAATCCCCCCCTATTTTTTTCTAGTGTCAAACGCCATAAAGATGGCGTTTGACACTAGAAAAAAATAGGGAGGGATTAAATTTAGTTAAGTTCTGTTACAACAGAATCAGCACCAATGTCTGCGCACTAACTGATTTTCATAAAAAATCAACTAAAATCCTACAAACTACAAATGTCAGAATTCTTTTGACTAAAAATTCTGCCTGGTATTGATCGAATGCGTCTCAATGAGCCACTCCTTCGAGCGAAAGGGTTGACTCCTACGTACGATTTTTTACATTATTCAATATGCGACACCAAATACCATTATATACCTATATATAGCTATATAGGTATATAATGGTATTTATACCTCTCTGTGAAAATAGTACCGGAATTAGCGGTAATATGAAGTGGTAATAAATGTTTTAAAAATTAGCATAAGAGCAGGGTCGTAGCGGGAATATCTCGCTATCTTTCTCGCACGCCCGCAACATAATGGCGGTGACGTCATAAAACAGTGTGTGCATCCTTTTTCGTATTACCCCCACTACGAAATTTGAAAGGTTTTAACTTATTATTACTGAACTGATTTATAAAATTCTTCCTATTTAAAATTGTACTTGCTGCCACAGCACCTTAACACCTTGTGGTGCTCATGGCGACATGGGGCACACATGTCGCTATACTTCCCGAGAGCCGCCTTGGATGAGCCTCAAAGACACCGTACGACGAGCCATGTGGTGTCCCAGTTTGGAAAATTTATGAAATTACGGCCAGGACAAGATAACGCTCAGCCAATGGAATAATGACGTAATTGCAAAAAAGTTAAAATTTTATTTTGTTTTTAATTTGGATGATTTGTTGTTTAATATGGATTTTTTTTCGAGAATGCTGCATTTATTAATAACAATCTATAAATAAATTATGAAAAATCATGATAATTGATATGATTTACAAAATAGGTATAATCCAATTTTAAACTGAAACGCTTCTTCTGATAAATTGCAAAAATGTGATTACGTCATTGTTCTATTGGATGAGCGATATGTCCCCGTTACTGAAAAACATCTAGGAACGGAGTCATTTATGCGTCTCTCAGACCTTCAGAATTTCAGACAGAAAAGTTATTTCACAGTAATAATCACACGGATAAAAAATAACTGTAACCGGCAATCGGGCGCATTAAACTGATTTTCGTGCCGTATTGAAAGTGTTAAACTAACTACGCAAATTCATATACATTTCGTTAAGAGCTCGTCCGTGGTAACATCGGGATGCAATCAGAACATTTATTTGCGACTCTCCGCTTTCCGGTCGCCACTCGAGGGTCCTTCTACAACAGTGGTTTCCAGACTTTTTTTTTCTCATAGACCACTTTCAAAATTTAGCTGGTTCTGGTGGACCCCCTGCAGTTACATTTCTACCATATTCCCAAAACTCGACAAAAAATGTGAAAATTAGATCAAACTATGGAAATTTGAGTACGCCAACGTAGACCCCGTCGAGTATCCCGTGGACCCCTGGGGGTCCACCTAGACCACTTTGGGAACTAAGGTTCTACACCATCGACATTTATACAGTGCTAGTATATATAAGGTAATATTTAACAAGGACATCAATGTTCAAATGTACATTGTTGGTCTGACACGACTTGCGACCGAAAGGTTGTGGCTCGTAATTTTAACAATATCATTCTATTTAACACTCATAAAATCCATAAAATGAAAGCTTAACAAGTAACAATTAATTTGGTCTAGTAGTAGTTTGTTTCGTCCATATAGACAGGCGAAGGAACACAGCCATACTGCCAAGTCTTGAGATTAATGTGGTCTATTAAATATAACTGTATGTGTTATCAATTTCTAGGGGCATTGCTTCTTACGTTTTTGTCCATAACTCAAAATTAGGTTTATTCACTTAGGGGCCTTTTAGTAGACGGCTGGCAATATTGGTTTTAGTGGGTGCAAGTTCCAATGTCCTCAATACGGTGGAATGTGTGTAGAATTCTCCTCATGTACAGTAGTTTTCTGTACACCATCTGCAGCGGTATACTATTTGCAAACTTTTTTCGAGTAAAAAAAAAACGTTGCATAATCCGCAGAGCCGTATAATCTGTGGCAACTTTTACGGTGAATAATTCCAAATATATACGCAATATAACGCACGCACGCACGCACGCACGCACGCACGCACGCACGCACACACACACACACACACACACATGCAAAAACACCCTCGTGGACTCACCTCATACTTCGTTAATGGTATATTATATTGTATAACCAACGATAATAACTTGTACGCGGAATCACTAACTGCCATAACACAGGTCCACCTAGTTTGGCAGTTAGCTGTTTATTTGTTGTATACTCTAGAAGCACTTTATGTTTATATCCTATGATACTGTTACTTATGATGGTGAATTAATAAATTTCATTTCATATTAACTGATGTTACAACACGATGTTATAACAAAGCTCTGTCTGTCTGTCTGTCGGTCAACGCTTTACAATTAGTCACGGCCGTGTATCGGCACAACGCTTTATGCGAACATTTGCGTGGGTGACGTCACCGATGATGTCAATTTACTAATAGGAAGTATTAATGCATACAACGATATTTTGGTTGCTGCGTGATATCGCCATCACTTAATCTATATTTAGAACAGAGATCCTCAAACTTTTTTTGTCTTGTAGACCACTTGTAATGAGTTTCACTTTTGGGTAGACCCCCAAAGCGTAGTTAATATAATTTATTTGTAAATTTGTTAACTTCAAATGTGTTTTTACCAGTTGGCGTGAACCCCTTGCAGGTCATCGTCGACCCCTGTGCGTCGATATACCACTTTGGGTATTAATGCTCTAGAACCTTAGTTCCTAAAGTGGTCCAGGTGAACCCCCAGGGGTCCACGGGAGACTCGAAGGGGGTCTGCGTTGGCGTACGCAAATTTCCATAGTTAATTCACATTTTTTGTCGAGTTTTGGTAATATGGTAGAAATGTAGCTGCAGGGAGTCCCCTGGAACAAGCAAAATTTTGAAAGTGGTCTATGAGAAAAAAAAAGTCTGGAAACCACTGTTGTAGAAGGACCCTCGAGTGGCGACCGGAAAGCGGAGAGTCGCAAATAAATGTTCTGATTGCATCCCGATGTTACCACGGACGAGCTCTTAACGAAATGTATATGAATTTGCGTAGTTAGTTTAACACTTTCAATACGGCACGAAAATCAGTTTAATGCACCCGATTGCCGGTTACAAAAGTCTGGGAACCTCTGCTCTAGAAACTAACTATGAAGCGATATTCTCCAGATAGCAGTGTGTGCGTGCGTGCGTACGTGCGTGTGCGTATGTAGGTATGTATGGCTATAAAATATTGCTACGTCCATTGTTTTAGTACCTACATAATAGGCATATTGTCCTTTATACATTAAGCACATACACATTTTTTCATCATTATGATTATGATGGTGATAAGCCCTTCTAAGTCCACTGCTAGACATAGGTCACCTCCTTAAAAAGGAGGGATTTGCCATAATTTCCATGTATTATAGAGAGGACAATAGATTTTGATTGAAGAACAGGACAATGTTATGGTACATCCCATTATCCTGGTATGTCTCATAGCTGGATCTTACAGCACCCAAGTGAAAATATGGAAGTGACATAATGTATATATTTTTATCACTCAACTTTCCTCCTACAATAACCTTAATTGGCAAGAAAGCTATGAGCAGCCTCTCAGTTATGAATATTAATAAATCAATAGAATCTAATCAGATCTAATTTACAAGGAGTCTGAGTACAATATGGGTAGTCAGCCATGGTCAAACAAATTGGTATTAATTTAAGCTCCAACTTCTTTTAGCACTATTATGTTTTACACAATGAATTTGTATAGCTATTCACAGTTCAGAACAAATTAAAAAAATCTAGAAACATTTTAAAAGAAACATTACATAATTGTAAATACAAAAAACATCAAACTGTAAATAATTCCCTCATTAACATACTATATTAACCTGTAAATACTTAGCAAGTGTTTGTCTAACTAACCCTACTAATAAAGTGTCTATATATTGTTGCATCTTTTTTTTCAGATTCATACCCTAGTCGTAGAACTTTCCGTCAAGGTCCTTTCACTGCCATAATTCTTTATTTCAATAGCTAACCACCCCTAATTTATGACTTTTTCACAATGGACTTTGTAGCATTGTACTGAAACGGTCAAATGCCATAACTAAGAAAGTGAAGTAATTTATAAACTATATATCAGCTATATATAAATACTAGTTTAATTCCTAGGTCTATGCTATCCCAGGAACCATTTTCCTGAATATAAATAAATGAGAATATTATGTAATTATATGGCTCTTTAACTATATCAATATAACAAATGACATAGCTTGCTGGAACTAATTTGTTAATTGATGCATGAACAAATTAATAATGAAATTATCAAATTTCTAACAACTGGTATTATAACAGTTAGTAGTCAAGTTCCCTGGCATTACTATAATTTTTAATAAGCATTACTTAGATATTACAATATCATGCAAGTACATTGATGGTCAATTGGTGCTTAGCGTGACCTAAGATTGAAAAGGTTGTGGGTTCTATATGACTTACCATCAGGTTGGATTGTAGTCAAGTACTAGCTTAAATATGGTAAAGAAATTAGAGGTTACCTTCCTTTAGACAAGAGGTTCCCAGACTTTTTTTCTCATAGACCACTTTCAAAATTTAGCTGGTTCCAGTGGACCCTCTGCAGCTACATTTCCACTATATTCCCAAAACTCCACAAAAAATATGAAGATTAGATCTAACTAAGAAAATTTGCGTATACCAACATAGACCCCCATCGAGTCTCCTGTGGACCCCTGAGGGCCCACCTGGACCACTTTGGGAATTAAGGCTTTACACCATTTTGAATAATGTATACATTTCTTGCCAAATTATGTTGAATTGTAAACAATTATGCTGTATGGATTTATTTTGTCATTAATTTGTAATTTTTTTCACTTATAACTACAGCTATAAATTCTATTCCATCCCACAAGAATAGTATACATTTTTGAGATAAAAGAAAGACTGTATCACTCTCCAATTCTACTTATTAGACAATTAATATACTACTTATTAGATAATAATATAAGACAATTCAAAAAATTACATTGCTTTATTGCACTGCTCTGTTGTTGCTTTATCTTTTAAAATATGTTAAATATTGTTGATTAGTCAATCTCAGAACTAATTAACAATCATATTTTAAAGTTTTGTTTAAATTATTTTCCAAATATATAAAGGATACAAACAGGAAGTACGATCAGCAGTCGTAAGTCATCACTTAATCAGCCTGTTGCTTTTAAAGTAGTTATGTTCGCGGCACATAAACCTTTCAGACTACATGATGATAATTTCAAATACACTGAAGTACTTACGCTCTTTCTCGTGGTCGAAGCCCACAATAACGAAGTAGTCGACGAGTCTGGACATGGCACTCCTACGGCAACATCCCAACACAAACAGACCAAATACACTTTTTAATTAGATTACACAAACACATTTTATGTACACAGATTTTTGGTAACACATATTCCACCACATATACCAAATAATAATATTTCCAGGGACGTAAATGATGTATTTCGCGCACTATACACTACAAGGAATGTAAATAACACTTTCATTAATCGCAACCTGTAGAATTTTAGCTTTAATTACATTGGAGACTAAAGATCGTCCAGACAAACAATATTAAGAGAAACAAGAGCAGTATGAATCTCGATTTTTGTTAAGCACGGCGATCGTGATTCAAAGTTAATTTCACACAATAATTTAATAACTAAACATTATAATTGAACCTATTTTTGATAATAAACGTCACACTATCGACAATTCGTCCCATTCGTCAGACATTTCTAAAAAAACTACTGTATGTCTACTTAATTCAAAAATTATCATAATTCTACTATATATGTTGCCATGCTGCAATAACAAATGCTCCTACGCAGTGATATAAATCACCATTGAGGACGATTAAGGAGTTTTCGCGACAACCCGAGAAAGCATCATTGTTTCTATACTATTATAAAATTGTTAAATGTCAAATTTTCAAAAATCAAAGATTTTTAATAATAATCTAATCAGATCGACTATTAAGGGCTTCTGAAACCAAAACCGTCGATATTTGTTTGTTTGTTCGGGCTTCACGCGAAAACTAGAGGGTAGATTTTGGTTAAACTGTTACAATCTTAAATAATCATTCATCATTAATTCATCAAAATCGGTCCAGTAGAATTGAAGATACAGATTGATCCTTGTTTTAGTAGCCGCCACTAAGGTACGAGAAGTCAAGTAAAAGTAGTTAAAGGTTTATTAATATAAATCTATGATTATTTCAGGATTTCCCATATTGCGGAAAACCAACATTCACGCAGGCGGAGTCGCGGGCAAAAGCTAGTACTATATAAATTGGCTTTTGTTTTGTGAATTAATCGTAAATAATCGTGAGCAATATCATATTATGACGAAAGACATTGAGACATTGGAATAAAACTGCGACTTGCGAGAATTTTTTCTGGCAAAAGTGATAATCGTCGGATTGATTTCAAAACTTCCAAGAAGCAATAAAATATAACACACCAATATTGTATTGATAAAAATAAATGACGAGCTAGATTTATACCGGAAGGTGTAAAAGACTTCCTCATATGTGAAATCAGCAGAAAATGGTAGCAATGGGGAAATAAATAAATATGAAGCACAACTCATAAACGTACCATCATCTAAAACCAATGAAGATTTCCCGCTTTTTCATTGAAAACCTTCATTTTTGAACTACTTCTTGTTTCAGATTTTCCTGATTTATTCAGATTTCAGATTTATCTGATAAAACTGAATAATATACAAAAGAAATCTGTAATCATTATTAAATTGTACTCCTAGATTCCAAAAATTTATTTTGACAGGATGGCAAAAACCGCAATGTTAAAATTTTTTGTTTAAGTTTTGGCGGCAACCCGATTGAAGCACCACTTGAATTTTTATTTTAACGTTTTGTATTATCGTGATATTTGTGTTTTTTTTTTGTTTCGTGTCACGAATCGCGAACACCATCAAAACAATAGAATAAAACTGTATTTAACATAGCAAAGTGACTGTTTTCTTCAAGGCAATACTCCTGCTTCTAGCCTCCGGATACCCTTCCCCAGTCTATGTTCAAATCTTGGGATTAACGTCAAAACTCCCAAGAAACAAGAAAATATGACACAGCATTTTATTGTTACATTAACGAAATTAGGTATATATTAAAAAAATGATGACTTGGTTTAAAGGTTTCAGATATAAGACCATAAAATAGAATAGGAAAATGAAATCCGTTAATTATATTAATTCATTGATGTAAATTAGGTGGTGTGGCATGTAAATTAGGTGTCTTTTTTTGTGTATAAATCTTCAGTAATCGTAAATAATAATGAAATATTGGAATAAATTAACATTGTAAAATATAACTGTACTTATTCAAGGAATTAGTTCTGCGGGGACTTTCGCCTAGTCCATGTAGTAATCATCTAATTGGCGTCTAAATTTTCAAGAAACAATAAAATGAGATACACTAGCATTTTATTGTGAAAATTATATCTACGTCAGACAAGGCTGTATGTGCTTGAATTATGTTATTAAATACTCAAAATTAAAAAGAAAAAATATATTCGTTGTCTGTAATCAAAATAAATAAAGTACCTTTATAAATGTTTATTGTTTTCTATTTAAAATTAAGATATAAAAAAATACTCTTCCCAAAATAATGGCAGATTCATCTACTCAACAAATACCTGGATTGACACAAAAGAAGGTTTTTAAAATTATAGTGTTAGGTGATTCCGGAGTTGGGAAAACATGTTTAACGTATAGATTTTGTGAGGGACAGTTTTTAGATAAATCTGAGGCTACGATAGGTGTAGATTTTAGGGAACGGAATATAAAAATTGCCAAGGAAGATATAAAAGTAAGCAAATTCACTATTCTCAACAGTGTAATCAATAGGAATCTTATAAAAAATGAAATTATATGGTTATTTGGCTCGTATCTCGTAAGTACGAATGTAAATAATAAAGCATACATTCATGGTATGAACTTATTTATAATTTGTGTAATATAAAGGATAACATCAGTCCAGCTGTTGCTTATCTCCAGGAAAGGGGTGTATTTATTTAGATTAAATGGTAATGCATATTACGGACACAGGCTTATTGACCTGAAATAATTTTTAATCGATAGAGGACCCATGGCTATAGTGTATTTTAAAACTTTTAAAAATCCCCCAAATGTGGCTTTTAATAAAAGCCACATTTGGGGGATTTCAACCACTTTCAAGAAAAAAAAAAATTTAAAGTTCTTAGTAGTGGGTGTAAAGATTTTCGTTATGGACAAAATAACACAATAAATGGCCAAAAATAGTTGCGACGACGAGCGAAGTGAGGAGGGGCGTCAGGTTACTGTAGAAAATCCACGAGCCGAGCGAGCGTGCTGCAGCAGCAGCCGGTGAGTGCCACTAAATAAATAATAATAAAAAAGTGTTGATTGCCCCAAATGTGACTTTTAAAATACACTATAGCCACAGGGTCCTCTATCGATTAAAAATTATTTCAGGTTATTTAGCCTATGTGTCTAAATAGTGATTTAATTGGTAATATGCATTATTACCAATTAAATCACTAGTTAATGGGTCTTAGTTTTTTTTCAGTCTCTTTCTACACATTTTTCTAAGTTTAATTATTACAAATATTACAGCTTCAACTCTGGGACACAGCTGGTCAGGAGAGGTTCCGCAAGTCAATGGTGCAGCATTATTACAGGAATGTTCATGCAGTCGTCATAGTTTATGATGTCACTAAACCTGAAACATTTCATGTAAGGATTCACATCTATGATCAAGTTCCTTGCTATGTATACATAGCATCTACCATAGATGATACATCTGCAACAATAGTCAGGCTGTTATCAAAGGCCTTTGGTTCCTACAAACTGGACTCTGGACTTTCCTTGAACCATACTTGCCTGATAACAGCTGCAGAACCCACAATAGTATGAAGAATACTGAGAAATGAGCATGTAGATTTGGCTTTGCTCAGAAAGGATCTATTATTAATTTATTATGAGGTATTACCATAATAGGTTCAGAGCCATTTGCAGGCATCCTTATATATAAATTATGACCTTATGCCAGAGTAAAAGATAAAGTGGAGTGGAAGCACCATAACTCTATGGTGCTTCCACTCCACTTTATCTTTTACTCTGGCATAAGGTAAGATAGTGAAAGCACTCGTTTTCACTATCTAATATGCTTATAAATTAATGGAGCATAAGATATAGTTAAAAACTACTTAACCTCAATAGGTAATAATTTTGATGCTTTGTAGAGGTGCTCATAGGCCTCGTAGCATCCATATAAGATAAATCAGTCCCAACACAGTATGTCAATACTGTGAGATGGATGTAGAAACTATGGAATACTTGTGTACTGATATGTATGTAGGTATCTTCTAAGGATTACATATTAGAAGATTCAGCTCCTTACCATTAAATTAATATGCAAAACAACAAAGGCTGCATTTAAGAAACTTCTAGGCTTCTGGAGGCCAAGAACAAGTGCTGCAGTGCAAAATATATGATAAGGTCAAAGTATGTAGAGACTTGTGTTGCCTAGTTAAGGGCAGTAACATAAGAAAGATAAACAAAAAGTAGTCAGAAATCAAGATATTATTAGGTCAGTGCATATGAAATGTTGGATTTTTAATTGAATATATAAAACTGCATATATTTTTTTACAAGCTGTTTATTTAATCAAAATATGCTGCAGTCGCTTCGATGCACTTTTCGCAACGGGATATTAAAGCATAGCTGCCTGACTTATAAAAATTCTGATCTTTAGAATCAATCAGTTCAGATATCGAATTTTTCAGCCTGTCTTCATTTTCATACTGTTTATCCCGTAAAAACAGATCCAAATATTTAAAAAAATTAAAGTCGGTTGGCGAGAGATCCACTGAATAGGTTGGGTGCTGCAAAACTTCATATTTATTAAATTTCGCAATTGTTCTGCGCGATGTATGCGATCAACGGATCCAGCTTATTTCGCTCGGTTAGTTCGTGCGTGTTACCCACATCCATTTCTCTCACCTTGCTAATTTCAAAAAGATGTCGCAATATCGTTCTGTGGTATATTTACATTCGATATAGTATATGTCGAATGTGAGCGCGGAATTGTGGCGTCGGCCAGTGTACAGATGTTACGGGTGAGATAACACGCGTACATCTGTCATTACATTTCCAACGTGCTGCGTAATGGAACAAGGTTATAAAATTGGTGCTTAAACTGTTTTAGTACCCGACTGCGCCGACTAGAACGCCGATGTAACTTATTTTTGCGGCATTACTGTACAAATACATAAACAGAATCACTATTTAGAAGTTGTATATAAACGACCAAAAACCTTCTGAACTACGGGTTAGTTAGAATAAAACCACCGTATAATGATATTAGAAAATAATTGTTCGTAAATAATATTTATACATTTGTAACGGAATCATATCTCGATGAACGTCGACTGTAATGTCATCTATTGCCAACTCATTTAACAACTTATATTCGAATTATAACTGTAAAAGCCTAATATTCAACACAGACAATTTTATTTATAGGTTTAATTAACTGACAAAATCATAATAATTATATTATTATTCTAGTCGATAGCGAGTTGGATGCAAGAGATAGAGTCGCACGGCCTCATGAAGGCCCCAAGGGTTCTGGTGGGCAACAAATGTGACTGTGGCACGCCAGAGTCCCGTCTGGCGACCACGTACGCTCAGCGACTGGCGGACAAGTATGGCATGCCTGTGAGTATAAATGTGTCTTCTGAATTGTGTGTCTGTTTGTCACCTAATCATGCTTCAGCAGCTAAATTTATTACCACGAAATTTAGCTGGGAGAGTGGCATGATTAATTCTATGTTGTCAATGAAAAAGGGCGTAAGTTGACAAATTGAATTTTTTTTT
>WUAW01012436.1:12891-29692 GCA_017165845.1 Thaumetopoea pityocampa | reverse complement strand
TTTTTTGAAGGGTAAAAAATTCAAAAATGAAGAAGATATCAAACAAGCACTGGTTTAATTTTTTGCATCAATCGATGAACTTTTTCAAAAATTGAATATACAAATTGCCCTCACGCTGGCAAGAAGTCGTTAATAATAATGGTAATTATATTATTCAATAAAGTGTATTGACGGTAAGAAAAAATTGTATTTTGTTTTATTCCAAAAACGGACAGAACTTTCCGGTAGACCGAATATATTTATGTGAAACATGGTATACAGAAGGTGGTGTTAAAAAGGAAGAAAAATCAAGAAAAATTCATGGGAGGGAAGTAATACGGATATAAAATACATACTATTTTATAATAATTGATTAGACTGATACATTAATTTATAAATGTTTATAAATTGATTTTATGTTGTGTATGTGAACTAACCAGACCGATTTTAGTCGAGATAATGTTAGAGTAAAGGGACAGGTATTGAATTTAATGGATGTTAAGTTAAATTAAAGAAAGATCTTACTTTAAATCACATTCAAGTAGGATCTTTGAAAACGTACTATAACCGACATGGAAGTATAAATAAGAGACAGTAATTAACTAAAATAATTTATTTAATATAAAATGAACCAAATACTGATTGGAACATAATATTCAAAATTTAATTTCTGTTTGTAGTTCTCTATTTTTCATCATAAACTTTTTTTGTGTTTTGAATTTGATAGATATAAAATTACACTAAAGATGAACAGAGTCAATCATTTTATTGAAATTTGAAAATAAATATAAGCATATTTAGTATATACTTAAATAAAGTCCATATTTGCCCCTACTGCAAAGATACGGACCTCCCGTGATTAGGAGGGGGATTAGGCCGTAGTCTACCACGCTTGCCTATTGCGGCTTAGTAGACCTCACACACTCATGCGCGCATACAGATTTCCTCACGAAGTTTTCCTTCTCCATTAAATACATTATCGTATCTACAATGTAGAGTTGTAGACCGTGCATGAATTAGAAATAAATCAGTGGTACTGAACCGGGATCGAACCTATGACCTTTCGACAGCAAGCCGTGTCTGGCACCACTACACCACCAATGCAATGATATCTTTTATCGACAGTTAATTATTTCCTTCCAGGGAAAAATAATGCGAATATTAATTCCAAAAGCAGTGTTTTATCCCATCTCGGAACACGTTATGATAAATTGATACCAACAAACACAAAATATAAAATAGCATGTTCAAGTAATATGGAGTGTTCATCCATTTGTAATGCGTGGCTGGACGAGCGAGCGCCCAGTTATAAATAGATGATATCAAAACGTACACGAACACAACACACAATAGTGATTGGGAACGTATCGATAAATATTATCGACATATAGGAGGTTAATCATTGTTACATATAAAACATATTTGACAAATTGTACTATTCACATCATTTCTAAAAGAAAACATTTAAAATTTTAAATTTATTTTGAATAATTAAAATCATAAACTACTGCTAGCTTCTCGTGATGTTATCAAAATATGAACAATTATTACATTATTAGCCGGGTGCACGGTGGGATTTCCTATCGGCAATATCTTAGGAATTATTCCACATTTAATTCAAGGTCAGGGAGTACTTACATCGATCTTTTAGCTTCTCCGGTAAATAAAAGCTTGTATATTCGGACTTAGGTATACGGGTAAGCGATCCCATGCCCCCGAGCTACTACTATCTCTTTTTAATCCTTCCGAGATAGTAGTATCCTATAGTCCAGAGGTCCTCAAACTTTTTTGTCTTATAGACCACTTGTGATGTTTTTTACTTTTGGGTAGACCCCTAAAGCGTAGTTAATATGAAATTTTTGCAAATTTATTAACTTCAAATGTGTTTTTGACAGTTGGCGTGGACCCCTTGCAGGTCATCGTTGACCCCTGGGGGTGGATATAGACCAATTTGGGTATGAAATCCTTTTCCCAAATGCCATATACCTTGCTCAATATACACCTTTTCTGTCTCATTCTCTTTCATTTCCTCTCCTCGTGGGAACGACACTTGACACTTAAACTTAACACTGTTGAGCTTTATAAAATGGTGGCGTCGCGTTTCGCCACCTAACACTTCTCATTTCAGAAGAAGAAAATCAGAAGTCGAAGTCAGTTTTTTTTTGTCTTTTTCTTCAATAATATTTTAATTTTATAAAGTAGGTAGACAGTTACAGAATTTTTAGAAAATTTGGATAATTTACGCTGCGCACAACGCACATCATCATCCAGGTAGATAAATAGTTACAGAAAATTTTGAGAATTTGGATATTAGCGTTGGTATAATAATTTAATTCTCACTCTATTTCTTCCAGTAGATTCTGTGAGATCCTGCTGAATAATATGCCATCCGCATGATATCTCTGACTGCTAACTGTGGAGGTTGTACATCCCTCTCCTTTGTGGAGGAAGTCTATATCAAGCAATACTTATATTTATTAAAATTATTTTCATTAACATATTTTTGGACCTTTTTGATCCTCCTATATTAGAGGATTTTTTACGCAATAAAGCTTGAAACTAAGACATACATATATACCTAAAACAACAGTCATTTATATCTCATAAACTATTCAGCACGATAGTATAATAATAGAAAGCCTGGCGATAATTCTTTAATATATTAAAAAGTAACCAATAATTAACCGTTAATGACTGTAATATTTAAGTTGCTATATCGATAGTTTATGCACGAGTCTACTCTGAACCCCCTCTGATCCGCACAGTGGGAACGTCTCGTGGTCCAACTATAAATAAAATAATCAAGCCAAACGATAAGGCTGTGAAATAATTATTGGTCTGTATACACAGTGAATCCCAAGCATAGATTCTATTGCAAAAGAAATTTCCACGATGCTTCTGCGAAAGTTATTCACTTCTAACTTTGTTGAATTCAAATATATGAAACTTGCATTTCCGAGAAACGAATGTTAGAAAAGAAGAAGAAAATCTGAGAGAAAAAAAATCATTCGGCAACAAAAGTAGAAATAAGGAAATTAAAAATCATAGCAGTAACGATTCTCCAATAACTGACAAATGAAGAAATGTGACAAGAAGGGACGAGATAAAACATGAACAGGATAACAAAGCAGATGTACATGGACATATAAAAATCGAGAGAAATACTAAAAAGGAGACGGAAGAAATTAAAATGAACGTTAAAAAGAGCCAGAAGTTGCCAAAAAGTCTCTATCCATTTGTATTAATAAATTATTCTGTTCTATAAACTGAAGTTTTAAAAGGTTGATACACAAGAAATATGGAAAAGTAATATAGAATCGCTCTTTAAGAGTGCGAAAGCGACAAAATATATTTTTAAGACCCATTTAACAATAGTGACATATTACGAAACTCACAATAGTACAAATAAATACCATTAGCTCGACATTGCATTACAATGCGTAATAATGTGTGACGTATGTAACTGTATGATTGAACGGAATTAGTGTAGAGTTGTGAAAAATAGAAGCGGCCTGTGAATTTTCTTTATTGAATTATTTTATCTTTTACTGAATTGCCCTGTGTCATATCGAAATAAGTTTTAAGGTACAAGTCATATTTTGAAGATTGATAATTACACAATACCTGATCATTATCATTATAATCAGCCCTTGGAAGTCCACTGCTGGACTTGAACCGCCTTCTTAAAAAGGGTGGATTTGGTATAACCTCTACGCTTGGCAGGAGTCTTAGAAATGGCCGTAGATTTTCATTGAATAGTAGGATAACGCTGCTGCCTATTACCCTGGAACATCTCTTAGCTGGTACTCACAGCATTTACTGGAAGAGGTGGAGTGACGCTATTATTATTGTTATATATTTGGCGTACCTGTGTTTCTGGACTGAAATGATAACGCCGATTCTTGTATCCACCTTTATTGTTTACTTTTACACTCAGGAACTATCTAAGTTTACAGTTATTAATATAATTGTCAGAGCTTGCAATGTGTGCGGTGTCGTGTGTGACGTCTGGTAGGAAGAGAGAGAAAATTGGGTGCGAACGAGAGAGCATTATTATGCACAGATTAATTATACTTATGAATTAGTATGAAATACTAAACAATTATGACGGTACCACACAGCCAAATTTCAGAAGAAAGAAGACGAAGAATGTACAGATTCTTCACACAAATTGAATTCTTTTCGAGCTACTGTTTCGCATGCCTTCCGGAACACATAATATCACGTAGATACAATGAAACATGTTATATTTTTCCTATAAAAATCTATTGATTTGACTACTGATTAGCACAATGGCCAATTAGTCTCGAGTTCAAATTCCGGTGGGAGCAAACTTCGTGTAATGAGCACAAATATTTTTATTCGAGTCATGGACGTATTTATTTATCTATATATTTATTAGTATTTATCTACATAAGTATGTACATCGTTACCCACTACCTAAGATACAAGTAATCATACATACATACATACATACACACACTCACGCCTTTTTCCCTGGCTCTCCGGCGGGGAATCGAACCCCGGTCTCCCGCGTTTCAAGTAATCATAGTTTGGGAATAAATCAGTATATGTGAAAGTAGCACCCTTAATCGACGAAAGTGTATGAGAAGATGTATGGATTTGGATGAGGCGAGAGAGGTGTGTCAAGATCGTAGTATGTGGTAAACTGTGGTTTCTGCCTACCCTTATGGGATGCCGACGTGAGTGTATGTATGTAATGTAATATTATTATTGTTTGTCAAAAAACATAAATCTCGGGCTAATAGTGACCTGGCCTTTTATAAGGCATGCATGGGGCCGAAGCCAACACCGAGGCCCTTTTGACAATTTAATATGAGATATAATGATTTTTATATTATTATTAGTACTCGGCCGGATTCAAAACCTATAGCTCTCTGAAAGCGAGTCTCGAATCTACTGAGCCACCAAAACATCCTTCATACACCTCAGTGTTAGATAGTCAATGAAATACCAAATTTCGAAAATATACATAACTAGCTTTCGACAGCGGCTTTGCCCGCGTGAATGTCAGTTTTCCGCTACACGGGAAATTCACAATCACAGATTTATATAAAAAGCCTTATAACCATTTTACTTGACCTCTCGTACCTTAATGACGGCTACTAAAACAGGGTTCAAGCTGTATCTTCAATTCTATTAGACTCATTTTGATGAAAATCGGAATATTTAAATCGGAAATCGGAAATATATTATATCTTTAAGACTGTAATAGTTTAACCAAAATCTACCTCCTGATTTTGAAGCCCGGACAAACAAACAAACATCGACGGATTTGGTTTCAGAAGCTCTTAATTAGTCGATTAGCCGATCTGGGTTGTTTGTATTTAAATATCTTTGATTTTTGAATATTAGTTATTTAACAATTTTATATATATATATATATATATATATATATATATATATATATTCTTCTCGAATATAAACGGCACCACAGCTGGTAGTGTGACTCGGCCCGATTAGGACGCAGCGGAACCCTGGTTTATACGTACATACATGCATACACTCACGCTGGTATCCTATGAGGATAGGCAGAGACCACAGTTCACTACATACCACGATCCTGACATATCTCTCTCGCCTCCTCCAAATCCATACATCTTTGCATACACTTTCTTTGATTAAGAGTGCTACGGACTTGATAGTTTTGAAACAAGTTTTCATCGGTTTAGTTAATTAGAAAAACTGCGTGAGATTCGAAAGATGAAACGAATATACGCGCAAATGTGAGCAGAATTCACGGAAGAAGGCGCCCAGGAAAAAAATACAACTTGGTCTTTACATATGTAACTTAAATTGAGTAATCAAATCATACAGATATTTAAAACATTGTCGATGATTCAACATTTAATAGGTTGCGGTAAATCGTGTAATGTAACTGATTGCTCTGAGAACGTATTTTTAATTTATTCTCTTGGTTTGATATATACATAAAAAGGTACAGTCACTCCTGATAATTAAATCTGACTGAATATCTTACGAAACACTGTTAACAAAGAAAATAAATTGCAATTAGATTGTTCAACTCGGTCCGTTGAATTTTTAAAAAAGAACACAGATGACAAAGGTGCACTATCATAGTGCCAACCGAACGTGAACATAGATAATATTATATGTACATTTTTTAAGATTTGCATACAAGTGATTTTGCCAACATGTTAATTGTATTAACAAACATATTATTATTACTTGCATCTCTACAAGGAATATCCGCTAAGTGTTTACTGTTTAGTAAAAGATCATTGCACCCATCACTGTGTGTGTATGATACGCAGCGGATGTCCATATCATGTTTCGACAGTTCAATTATTGTCAGAAACTATTTCACATAGACTCTTTCTTTATATTATATTGTATCAAATTATTATTATCATTCGAGTGTGAAACCCCTGTTCGAGTGTATTCCGTTCCAACGACGTGCTGAATGTGCCAACAAGTAAGTAATTCACAAAAGTTTCGTAATTTTACTAACACCATCCAAGACCAGAGACCCCCAAACTTTAGGTCTTGTTTGCCACGTTTTTCGTGTGTGTGTGTGTGTGTGTGTATATATATATATATATATATATATATGTATATGTATATATATATATATATATATATATATAAGTAAGCATATTGTTGTGTAGTACCCAAAACACAGGGAATCCTATTTTGGGTCTAAAAAGTTGTAACATTTCATTATATGTACACTAAACATATTTCATAAAATCTAACTCAAATCAACAATAAACACTTCTCAGACAATGAGCTACTTTTCAGTTTTCATAGCCACGTTCGTCACTTTTTACTGAAAACGCTCATCCAACTTTTGAAAAATAACAGCGACCTAAACAGGATGAGCATCAAAACCTTAATAGTGATTGGAATATACACTAAATAATATGGAACTTCTTTAATGACACTGTATCGTGGTCTAACACAACAATGGAGCGCATGTGAACTCACCAAAGATTGACTCAAATAACCCCGTGATAATTTTAATGATAGCACACCTATGTCCGTGGCTATCTGTCGGCAGATAGATGTGGTCATCTGGGAGATACCATTGTTTTGTATGTTCAAACATTACTCTGTAATAATGTGCCCAGAGATCTATGGTAGATCCGAAATAACATGGAAATTATCTAAAATTGTATCTCGGTAACGCGTATTGTAATGTAACTATTTGTTTTTATTCATTTAACGACTGATAAGTTCAGTGGCAGTTACACTGCTTTCTGTGCCAATAGGGGTTAATATATATGTTAATACCGGGTTAATCCTGGTAGAGGGCAATTTTGTGTGATGAACATCAACATTTATACCTATGTAAGCATATTATTGTGTAGTACCCAAAACACAGGGAATCCTATTATGGGTCTAAAAATTTTTAACATTTCATTATTTGTACACTAATTTTAGTTACACTATTACAGTCTTAAAAGTACTATTTCAACTTAAATACTGCAGCATGTTTCATCAAAACTGGTCAAGTAGAACTGAAGGAACAGCGCCATTGCTGTTTCGGTATTCACCATTATGCTACAAGGGCCCAAGTAAAAATGCTTCTTGAACTTTTGTGAATCTATAATTATTTTGGCATTTTCCACTTAGCGCGAAAACCGACATTCACGCGGGCGTTGTCACGGGCGAACCCTAGCTATAGATATAACTGCTTTCTGCAAGTAAACGTCCTGGCTAAGGCTATGCTAACACCTCATCCATTCCCGTAATTCCTAAGGAAAAAAATTATTAACACATTATTTTTTCTAAACTTTCATTTTTTTCTGAATTTCGTAGAATATTAAAATAGTAGTCACCTAAAAAGTTTATGCTATCTACTATCATGTTAACAACACTATATAGTGACTATATATTAGCAAATAAAGTATTCATTCATTCATTCATTCATATATTATTGAGTAGCTAATACCAATATATTAACTACTCAACAACAAATAACATTGTATGTGATAAATTATTTCGTTCTTTCGTCAAACTCGAAAGATGTCGAGTGAAGCTCTGTCGGCCGGGTTCTAGCGTTTAACCTCTCATGTCTTACACCACAAACGTATTTACATACATCCGTCGTTTATAATGGAGCACAAACCGCCGCTGAAGCATGACTTCGGCCCCGACCAAAACAATTGATTTCCTTAATTGACTGCTTCATCTTGCCACTAAAGAAAATTACATAATGGTTCTTCTTCTTTCTTTGTGATGAATGGCAACTATCGCATCTTTGTGATGATGCAACAATTTTGCCAATAAGTGTCAGCTTTTCGCTTTATAAAAGAAAATAATATTTATACGAAAAAACGTTTTTATTGTAAAATAAAATAAAAGTTTAGAGGCCAAATTTTTTTAGCAATTATTTTATAATTGTAATTGAAGACTGAAAATAAGGACAACACAATGAAAAAACAAATACAAAGAAAGCGATCAGTTAAAAGCAAGATACATGAACATTATAAATGCTATTACAAAGTTATCAGAAAGAAAAAAAGGAACTTTATAGTCTGATATTGTTGATTGAAATAAACTTACAGAAAGCTCTTACAACAACCTTGTTGTGGATCAAACTCTGAAGACAATTAACATTCATTAGACGAGGGATACATAACGGTTTCTATTGCATCGTCCCCACTATAGGGGCACGGACCTCTCCTGATCAGGAGGAGGATTAGGCCGTAGTCTACCGCGCTGGCCTAGTGCGGGTTGCTGGACTACACACACCCATGCGGGCATGCATTGATTTCTACAAAGAAGACCCTACATGAATTATTAATAATTACTAAAGTATGGGACTGAAATCGAACACACGACCTTTCGCGTTTGTCACATTTTATAGTAAAGTCAATCTGACGAATACCACTTTGACCAGGCATATTCCCGCAGGCCTATTGCCTTGAAAAAACGCAGTCACTTTCATCGATAGTCACACTTATTTCAATGTTTCAATATCGTTCACGATTATTGATGATTATTGATAAACAAAATAACACCAAATTTATATATCAAACATCACTATAAACCAATATAACACTAAAACAAATTTGTAGGCGATGCGTCAGCCGGGTTGTCGCCAAAACTCCCCAACCAGAATTCTTAATTACCGCGAAACAATAGAACTGCGTTTGTTAGGCTGTAATGAGGAATACACGGTGATGTGTAAGTATTAACTAAAGTACAGACAGACATACATGGTTGCTTTTATGTTGTATTGTAATATTTGCTTTTGGTTCGGAAGCCATTTGAGCCTATGACATAACTGTTCGATGGTTTGCTACGGTAGGTAGATAATTTAGGGTTGTCGAAAATTGTAAATAAATCGTAACGAATATTTTAGAATATTCATATTGTGTAAAAAAAAATAATAATCAGGTTTAAAAACCTTACGAATGAATTAAAAACGACGAACGGTTTAAGAACGAGTGCATTGGTGGTGTTGTGGTTTAAGACACGGCTTACAATCGAAGGGTCGTGGGTTCGATCCCGTACCGCTGAGTAATTCATGTACTGTCTACATTGTTGACACCAATGTACTTAACGGAGAAGAAAAACTTCGTGAGGAAACCTGCATGCCCGCATGAGTATGTGAAGTCTACCAACCCGCGCTAGGCCAGCGCGGACTTAGAACGCGGACTTAGCTAGACTACGGCCTAATCCCCCTCCTGATCAGGGGAGGTCCGTGTCTCTGTAGTGGGGACGATATGGACTGGCGATGATGATGATGAAGAACGAATAATATGATGTTTGTAATATAAGATGTCCACTAGTAGGCGTATTATTGAGCTTGATGAACATTTCTGTAATCGTTTAGTCAATCATAAAAATATACACAATATTTAAAATGTCTGTGCATAATCCCTCACCGTGTAAGTGACAAAACCATACAATCAGGAATTGCATAATACCAAATAAAAAATAATTTTATACATAAATCTACGGTGCATTTATTTTCATCTTGTAAATAGTGAGTTAGTTTTAAAGAGTGTTCAATCACAGAAACTTATAATTATTTTCAAATTACGAATAAAGACAGTCACGTCATGTGCCCAACCATCTGCCGTGGTGTCTCGACCAAAAATGACGAGTAACGAGCTCTGCTAAAGCGAGACAAAACATACCGTCAGCCGTCTTCATCATCATCTTTATTCCCTGAAAGTCCATTACTAGACATGGACTTAAAAATCCTAAAAAGGAGGGTTTACCATAAACTCCACACTGGACAGGCGTCTTGGAGATCGCAGTAGATTTTGATTTAATAACTGCCACCCATTATTCTGGTACATCCCTTAGGTGGTCCTCACAGCATCCACAGGAAGGTAGAGAGTGACGCTATTATTATACAACCCGCTTTTCCCCGCGGAACCGCCCGCGTGAATGTCGGTTTTCCGCTACACGGGAAATTCCGACACAATCAGAGATTTTAGCGAGTATTAGAACAACTTTTTCTAGAGCTCTCGTAACTTAACGGCGGCTGTCAATACAGGGATCAAGGTCTATATTTAATTATAATGGACCGATTTTGATGAAACATGCCGCAGTATTTTAATCGGAATAGTACCTTTAAGACTGCAATAGTTTAATCAAAATCTACCCGCTGGTTTTTGCTTGAAGCCCGAACAAACAAACAAACAAACATCAACGGATTTGATTTCAAAAGCCCTTAATTAGTCAATCTGAGTAATTTGTGTTTAAATATCTTTGATTGTTGAAAATTTGACATTTAACAATTTTATAATAGTATAGATAGATTTGACAATTCATTAATATGAAGTTAGGTTAGAGCTATCATTACCTAACTTCAGACTGTTGCGTTTTTCATTCCAATATTTAGCGATGACACACAGCCCTGCCCTAAGCCAACACACAAATTTTCCGCTATTCACAACGTTACCGTAACTGCCAGTAAACCGTGTAATTACCGCCGAACGACCCGTACTGTGACTACGAACAATGAGTACGTGGGTTAATCGTCGCGCGTGTGCATTCAACCTTATATATACGTAGTTCACGTTCATTGATTTTTTGGGTGTTTATACGATAAATATAATTTTTTACCGTAATTATAAACGTAATAGTCGATTGGTATTTTTTATATAATCCATTGATACTCAAAGTGGTCTATCGACCCCCAAGGGTCGACGATGACTTCACTACAGTTAGAAATGTATATCTTTCAAACTGAATAGCAAAAAACACAACGGTCAAAAATACGTTTGAAATTGAAAAAAATTTTTTTTTTCTTTTAAGACACTTTCGTACATTGATCTAGTTCCAAATTAGGATTCCCTGTAACTTGGGTATTATACAACGATAAACATACTTATATAGGTAAAATACATAAATAGATAAATAAGTCCATGACTCTAATACAAACATTCGTGGTCGTCACACAAAGTTTGTCTCTACCAGGTTTCGAACCCAGGACTCAGTAGCGAGTGCGTGCTACTTCCGGCGCGCCATATTCCTCGCACCGATATATACTAACGTACCCATATGGTCGGGTACAGTGGTCTCTATACATACCGTTTTAGTGGATACAGACCCTACATACCATTATGCCATGCCCCCGGCACAACGGTGTGCGTGAGGCATTATTGCACGTAAAAAAAATTTCTACGAAACAAAAAGTTTGAGGACCTCTGATATAAAGAATAGATTATTTCAACTGCCGATAGACATCTGATTGTGTTTATATAAATAACATGTTGACGACTGTGATGGGGGTCTCTGATATAAATGAAAATTTTGACGAATGCGCTTTCGTGAGATTATTTAGGACTAGCGGCTTAACGTGTTCTCAGAAGTTTAAAGAGATTTCACTAAAAACAGAACGTTTAATGGTTAAAATATTAATTAAACTATTTTTATTTAATTTTAACTAATCGAAAACTAATTCTGATAGAATTTATACATTAACATACCCTAAGGAAATACCTTTATTTTCCATATAACAGATTTCACTAAATTAAATCCTCCAATCTAAAATTATACAAGAATTCTGATTAGATGTGTGTATTATTTTTTAACTAGCTATTGCCGCGGATCCGTCCACGCGAATGCATGCTATGATCCTGACACACCCCTCTCGCCTCATCCACATCCATACATCTTTTGATACAATTTCGTCTATTAAGGGTGGTGTAATTAAGGTAACCTTAAAGACAAATTTATTTGCAGAATAACGTTTAATATACCGGTTCGAAGGACCCAAACCGAAATGATTAGGTTTAAGTACGTACTTATGGCCAAACCGGTTTGAAAATTCAACCTATTTTCAAGCCCTGCTTACACGGGCTATGCTTACTCCATAAACAGTATGGATTCACTATAATATCTACAGTTGGCAATCGTCAGATCGCAGTAGATGTTGGTAGAATTGCAGAATTATATATATTCCCATTATCATATTTCATCCCTCGGCTGGAGCTCACAGCATCCAGGGGATGAGATTGATTGAACTTATCATTATGTCGACACTATACAGAAAAAAAACCAAATCCTTTTTATTGATTTTACGAATTCGTTGCGGCCGCCGCTAGGGACGGCGTTAGGTGATGCACGTATAGAATTACATTTTAATTAAGTGATTCGTGGAAAATGGTAGATAAGTTTAAAATGAAAGTTTGTGAACGAATTTTATTTGGGATCAGCTTTTGTTCGCGGCTCTGCCCGCGTGAATTACGGTTTTCTGTCACATGAAAAATTCTGAAACCATCGTAGATTTATATAAAAAGCCTCAGAACCCCTATTACTTGAATTCTCGTACCTTGACGGGGCGGCTACTAAAACAGGGCTCAATCTGTATATTCAGTTCTACTGGACCAATTTTGATGAAACCTGCCGCAGTATTTAAGTCGGAATAGTACCGTTAAGACTAACCAAAATCTTCTCGCTGGTTTTTGCGTGAATCCCGAAGAAATAAACACACAAACAAACATATAAACATCGACCGATTTGGTTTCAGAAGCCCTTAATTAGACGACTTGAGTAGTTTGTTTTTAAATAGCTTTGATTTTTGAAAATTTGACATTTAACAATATTATAATAGTATATAATAAAATTGTGCCAAGTCGCTGTCGATCGGCGGCGTGCCCAGAAGATTGGTAGCATTGCCACGTTGTAAGGCAATGCTTATCCTCTGTACAAGGTACGAGCCAGCCTTCTGGTCACCGGAAGCGTCGATCAACCTTTTAGCCTTGTAACTTTTTGTTATACTCTAAAAAAATTCATAGTACATTGGTAGTCGTGTTGCTAGACACGACTCATGATAGAAAGGTCGTGGTTTCAATCCCGGTTTTGTAACACTGGGTTATTACAATTTCATCGAAACACCAATGCACTCAACGAAGAAGAAAAATTTTCTGGAGAAATTGGCGTGTGAAGTCTACCAACTCGCGCTAGGCCAGCGTGATAGTCTGTGGCCTTATCAACCTCTTAATGGGAAGAGGTTCCTGCCCCTATAGTGGAGACATTTGAACTGGGGATGACGCAATAGACAATTCAAATTTTAAATTACGAATCGAACGTGATTTTCGAATAGCATTTAAGTATTGGCTGTCATTGGTATCTAGACGTTTTAAAATTGCAAATAAACCTGTCAGTTTTTTTTTCTCGGCATTAAGCTTTTAGACTGTTTATCAATCGGAGTGTACATTTCATCTGGACAAAATGGAAACGTCGTATCAAGTGCGATACCATCAATAAATAATGTATGTATGTGACCCGTTATTTTGTACACGTGTTCATTGCAATTCAAATCGTGTACAGACGTGTGCCATGTGACAATATGGTTTTGCCTCCCATAATAATTATCAAAGTTTGTTTATGGAGCTTACTGCAGTCGGATTTATGAAATATATTGCAATCACTAAGACGACTGCTAAGTGTGGAGATTATAGGATATCCCTCTTTTTTAACCCATTCGAGTTGGCGATCTTTTTTTTTCGAACACGGTCTCTAGGAGCCAATTTTTTTTCTTTATATAGTTCATTTTTTAATAAAAAAAAAACTTGTTTTCTATGAAAATTATCCAATTCGTAAATGAATTCGCATAAATAAGATAATTGCACATTATTATTATTACACACACACACACACACTCAAGCACATACACGCACGGTGTGCCACAGCCAGTCTTACAGCCTCGAAAATAAATTGCAGACACGGTGTGGAAATCATCCAATTCGTAAGTAAAATCGCATAAACAAGATGTTTGCACATTATTATTATTGCAAACACGGTGTGCCACCAATCTTATAGCCTCGATTGTACACACGGTGTGTCAGCAGTCTCGAATGGATTAAGGAGGAGGCCGATGTTTGACCGTAGACCTCCACTGGCTGATGATGAGAGTGTTTATCCGATACTCAGAGCCTAACCTCTCTCATTCCAAGACCCTTGCCCTAAAATGCAGCAGTAGATCGTATTCAATTATCCACGCTAATGTAATACATGTGCATTAGGATTAATTCCTGTGTCACGGGGACTTTACAAACATTCAAATAACGGGAACACAGAACACACAGACTCAGAACAACAATTTGTGGATTACACAAAGTTTTTGTCCCGTGTGGGGATCGAACCCACAACACTCGACAGCGCAGTGGACGCTTAAACCACTGTGCCATCCGTGCCGTCAATTTAATTTATTTAATTACTTATACAAGTTGTAGTCTACTACGCTGGCCTAGTGACTTGGTAAACTTCACTCACCCTTACGAGCATCCAGGTTTCCTCACAGAGTTTCTCCTTCTCTTTTAAGAACATTGGTGTTTACAATGCAGACGGTATATGAGTTTGAAATAACCCAATGGTACGAAACCGGAATCGAAATCACGACCTTTTGATGACGAGTCATTAAATTACAATAACTTTATAATACTATAGAAAATTAACTAAATTTTTTTAGAATAGCATAACCAGACAGACGACAGACTGGAATAGTCTTCCTGCATCAATGTTGCCGTCCGATTATAAGTGTCTTTAAGGCAAGAGTAATAGATTTTTATTAAACTAGTACATTTTACCACCCTAGGTTACATCGCCACTTACCATCAGGTGGGTTTGTGGTCAAGTACTTGTTTAAATATTATTAAAAAAAAGAAAAATATCATCAAATATAACGAGCATAACCAAATGTAAAGCTTGCGCTACATAAATATCTCACAATAAATAGTTTAGTGGTACAATAGCAACGAAAGGTCTCGCGAGGCACACTTTTGAAGTGAAAATTTCAACCGTAAGTACTATATCCCCATAAATGGGTATACCCCATTGCGGAACGCCCTGGCTCGCGCATTCAAGTGCATCGGACACACGATATGCATTACGCATGAGAACACAAGGAAACGGATGGACGGACAATCGCTATACTGTCGTGTGTAGATAGCTATCCATGAGATACGGAAATTGACAACGCGTTACTAATACATTTTGAGAACAAAAGTTCAAGTGAAATCATTTCCTCAGCGATCGATTAAATTATCGTTTAAGATCAAGCCGTGGGTTATGATGAGGTAGTAAAAAATATTAAAAAAGCTGTAGACCTAGTCTTGCCATAAATATTGTTACAAGGAAAAGATCTTTTTCTCTTCTATTGCTTAAAACATTTATTACTGTAGTGTGCGTTAGTATATGTATTAATATAACAGCAGGGAAAAATATGAAGCTCATTTAAAATTACCTCCATAGGCCTTAATAATAATCCTTTAAATTTTGAGGCCAGTTATCAATTGAAACACGTACTTCCTCCATGGGAAAATTCTTAATTGCCAACGTTATAGTTTGTTTTAGGGATTCCAAATTATCGTGGCATTTAAAGTATGCCACATTCTATAAAATTGACCATAAATTATAATCCAGCGGTTTAAGCTTGGGCTTAGATGACGGCCAGTCTTTAACTCTGATGAAGTCATAACGCTCGTTTCCAATCACGCTTGTGTGGATCGCTTTATGACCTGGTGCTGAGTCTTACTGAAAGGACAATTCTTGGTTACGCAACATGATGCTGTTAAGAAGTTTAACCACCTTCTCAAGAATCGTCTCTTGATACACCTGTGTCGATATTTTGATACCTTTTTCACAAAAATATGTCTTAGTCACTCCTTGATAGCTAACACCCTATGAAACCATCACTGAAGTCTAATAATGTCCACGTTGTACTCTGCTGACTAATTTAGACTCTTCTATAGAGCTTTGAGCATAAATTCGGTCATTTTGGTTCTTAAAATGTTGCTCGACTTAAAAATTTCATTATTAAATATATATAGTATAATAATACAGTAAATATTAAACATACCGCTGGTTCGAACCCGACTTTGACATTTCGAACACTTTTTTGAAATTTCTAGAGAAAACAAAAGACGATCGCGACGACTGGAACCTACGGCGAGCGAGGGTATAAGGTCTTGCGGCACGCCCAGGGGAGAGTTCAGTAGAGTACAAGAAGTGAAGAAGATAAAGAGAGATGTAAAGAAGAGAACGGTGTAAGAACGAACACACGAAAACACAGCGCTACGCGAAGATTGTGCTTTCGAATACGCCGCGTGTTAGCGCGTTGTGCATTAAGCGCGGTGTAAATTTGTGATTAAATTTCTACTCTCTCTCTGCATTATTGTTTTTCTTCCAAACCCCATTTTTCGTAACAATATCAACCCACAGANACGCGAAGATTGTGCTTTCGAATACGCCGCGTGTTAGCGCGTTGTGCATTAAGCGCGGTGTAAATTTGTGAATAAATTTCTACTCTCTCTCTGCATTATTGTTTTTCTTCCAAACCCCATTTTTCGTAACAATATCAACCCACAGG